>JAUJYZ010000711.1:0-263234 GCA_033675265.1 Actinostola sp. cb2023 | reverse complement strand
CATCACAAGCACAGGCAATGAACCACCATCGTCAAGTACTCCATCTTCATCACAAGCACAGGCAATGACCACCAGTCAATCTGTATCTGCAACAATGAGCACTCCACAAGTGAGTTCCAATGCATCAACACTTATAATATCGTCAAGTGCTGCATCTTCATCACAAGCACAGGCAATGACCACCAGCCAATCTGTATCTGCAACAATGAGCACTCCACAAGTGAGTTCCAATGCATCAACACTTATAATATCGTCAAGTGCTCCATCTTCATCACAAGCACAGGCAATGACCACCAGTCAATCTGTATCTGCAACAATGAGCACACCACAATTGAGTTCCAATGCATCGACACTTATAATATTGTCAAGTGCTCCATCTTCATCACAAGCACAGACAATGACCACCAGTCAATCTGTATCTGCAACAACGAGCACTCCACAAGTGAGTTCCAATGCATCGCCACTTATAATATCGTCAAGTGCTCCATCTTCATCACAAGCACAGGCAATGACCACCAGTCAATCTGTATCTGCAACAATGAGCACTCCACAAGTGAGTTCCAATGCATCGACACTTATAATATCGTCAAGTGCTCCATCTTCATCACAAGCACAGGCAATGCCCACCAGTCAATCTGTATCTGCAACAATGAGCACTCCACAAGTGAGTTCCAATGCATCGACACTTATAATATCGTCAAGTGCTCCATCTTCATCACAAGCACAGGCAATGACCACCAGTCAATCTGTATCTGCAACAATGAGCACTCCACAATTGAGTTCCAATGCATCGACACTTATAATATCGTCAAGTGCTCCATCTCATCATCACAAGCACAGGCAATGACCACCAGTCAATCTGTATCTGCAACAATGAGCACTCCACAAGTGAGTTCCAATGCATCAACACTTATAATATCGTCAAGTGCTCCATCTTCATCACAAGCACAGACAATGACCACCAGCCAATCTGTATCTGCAACAATGAGCACTCCACAAGTGAGTTCCAATGCATCGACACTTATAATATCGTCAAGTGCTCCATCTTCATCACAAGCACAGGCAATGCCCACCAGTCAATCTGTATCTGCAACAATGAGCACTCCACAAGTGAGTTCCAATGCATCGACACTTATAATATCGTCAAGTGCTCCATCTTCATCACAAGCACAGGCAATGACCACCAGTCAATCTGTATCTGCAACAATGAGCACTCCACAATTGAGTTCCAATGCATCGACACTTATAATATCGTCAAGTACTCCATCTTCATCACAAGCACAGGCAATGACCACCAGTCAATCTGTATCTGCAACAATGAGCACTCCACAAGTGAGTTCCAATGCATCAACACTTATAATATCGTCAAGTGCTGCATCTTCATCACAAGCACAGACAATGACCACCAGTCAATCTGTATCTGCAACAATGAGCACTCCACAAGTGAGTTCCAATGCATCGACACTTATAATATCGTCAAGTGCTCCATCTTCAACACAAGCACAGGCAATGACCACCAGTCAATCTGTATCTGCAACAATGAGCACTCCACAAGTGAGTTCCAATGCATCGACACTTATAATATCGTCAAGTGCTCCATCTTCATCACAAGCACAGGCAATGACCACCAGTCAATCTGTATCTGCAACAATGAGCACTCCACAAGTGAGTTCCAATGCATCCACACTTATAATATCGTCAAGTGCTCCATCTTCATCACAAGCACAGGCAATGACCACCAGTCAATCTGTATCTGCAACAATGAGCACTCCACAAGTTGAGTTCCAATGCATCGACACTTATAATATCGTCAAGTGCTCCATCTTCATCACAAGCACAGGCAATGACCACCAGTCAATCTGTATCTGCAACAATGAGCACTCCACAAGTGAGTTCCAATGCATCGACACTTATAATATCGTCAAGTGCTCCATCTTCATCACAAGCACAGGCAATGACCACCAGTCAATCTGTATCTGCAACAATGAGCACTCCACAAGTGAGTTCCAATGCATCAACACTTATAATATCGTCAAGTGCTCCATCGTCTTCATCACAAGCACAGGCAATGACCACCAGTCAATCTGTATCTGCAACAATGAGCACACCACAAGTGAGTTCCAATGCATCGACACTTATAATATCGTCAAGTGCTCCATCTTCATCACAAGCACAGGCAATGACCACCAGTCAATCTGTATCTGCAACAATGAGCACTCCACAAGTGAGTTCCAATGCATCGACACTTATAATATCGTCAAGTGCTCCATCTTCATCACAAGCACAGGCAATGACCACCAGTCAATCTGTATCTGCAACAATGAGCACTCCACAATTGAGTTCCAATGCATCGACACTTATAATATCGTCAAGTGCTCCATCTTCATCACAAGCACAGGCAATGACCACCAGTCAATCTGTATCTGCAACAATGAGCACTCCACAATTGAGTTCCAATGCATCGACACTTATAATATCGTCAAGTGCTCCATCTTCATCACAAGCACAGGCAATGACCACCAGTCAATCTGTATCTGCAACAATGAGCACTCCACAAGTGAGTTCCAATGCATCAACACTTATAATATCGTCAAGTGCTCCATCTTCATCACAAGCACAGACAATGGCAATGTACCACAACAGTCAATCTGTATCTGCAACAATGAGCACTCCACAAAGTGACCACCAGTCAATTCCAATGCATCGACACTTTATAATATCGTCAAGTGCTCCATCTTCATCACAAGCACAGGCAATGACCACCAGTCAATCTGTATCTGCAACAACGAGCACTCCACAAGTGAGTTCCAATGCATCGCCACTTATAATATCGTCAAGTGCTCCATCTTCATCACAAGCACAGGCAATGACCACCAGTCAATCTGTATCTGCAACAATGAGCACTCCACAAGTGAGTTCCAATGCATCGACACTTATAATAATATCGTCAAGTGCTCCATCATCTCATCACAAGCACAGGCAATGACCACCAGTCAATCTGTATCTGCAACAATGAGCACTCCACAAGTGAGTTCCAATGCATCGACACTTATAATATCGTCAAGTGCTCCATCTTCATCACAAGCACAGGCAATGACCACCAGTCAATCTGTATCTGCAACAATGAGCACTCCACAAGTGAGTTCCAATGCATCGACACTTATAATATCGTCAAGTGCTCCATCTTCATCACAAGCACAGGCAATGACCACCAGTCAATCTGTATCTGCAACAATGAGCACTCCACAAGTGAGTTCCAATGCATCGACACTTATAATATCGTCAAGTGCTCCATCTTCATCACAAGCACAGGCAATGACCACCAGTCAATCTGTATCTGCAACAATGAGCACTCCACAAGTGAGTTCCAATGCATCGACACTTATAATATCGTCAAGTGCTCCATCTTCATCACAAGCACAGGCAATGACCACCAGTCAATCTGTATCTGCAACAATGAGCACTCCACAAGTGAGTTCCAATGCATCGACACTTATAATATCGTCAAGTGCTCCATCTTCATCACAAGCACAGGCAATGACCACCAGTCAATCTGTATCTGCAACAATGAGCACTCCACAAGTGAGTTCCAATGCATCGACACTTATAATATCGTCAAGTGCTCCATCTTCATCACAAGCACAGGCAATGACCACCAGTCAATCTGTATCTGCAACAATGAGCACTCCACAAGTGAGTTCCAATGCATCGACACTTATAATATCGTCAAGTGCTCCATCTTCATCACAAGCACAGGCAATGACCACCAGTCAATCTGTATCTGCAACAATGAGCACTCCACAAGTGAGTTCCAATGCATCGACACTTATAATATCGTCAAGTGCTCCATCTTCATCACAAGCACAGGCAATGACCACCAGTCAATCTGTATCTGCAACAATGAGCACTCCACAAGTGAGTTCCAATGCATCGACACTTATAATATCGTCAAGTGCTCCATCTTCATCACAAGCACAGGCAATGACCACCAGTCAATCTGTATCTGCAACAATGAGCACTCCACAAGTGAGTTCCAATGCATCCACACTTATAATATCGTCAAGTGCTCCATCTTCATCACAAGCACAGGCAATGACCACCAGTCAATCTGTATCTGCAACAATGAGCACTCCACAAGTTGAGTTCCAATGCATCGACACTTATAATATCGTCAAGTGCTCCATCTTCATCACAAGCACAGGCAATGACCACCAGTCAATCTGTATCTGCAACAATGAGCACTCCACAAGTGAGTTCCAATGCATCGACACTTATAATATCGTCAAGTGCTCCATCTTCATCACAAGCACAGGCAATGACCACCAGTCAATCTGTATCTGCAACAATGAGCACTCCACAAGTGAGTTCCAATGCATCGAACACTTATAATATCGTCAAGTGCTCCATCTTCATCACAAGCACAGGCAATGACCACCAGTCAATCTGTATCTGCAACAATGAGCACTCCACAAGTGAGTTCCAATGCATCGACACTTATAATATCGTCAAGTGCTCCATCTTCATCACAAGCACAGGCAATGACCACCAGTCAATCTGTATCTGCAACAATGAGCACTCCACAAGTGAGTTCCAATGCATCGACACTTATAATATCGTCAAGTGCTCCATCTTCATCACAAGCACAGGCAATGACCACCAGTCAATCTGTATCTGCAACAATGAGCACTCCACAATTGAGTTCCAATGCATCGACACTTATAATATCGTCAAGTGCTCCATCTTCATCACAAGCACAGGCAATGACCACCAGTCAATCTGTATCTGCAACAATGAGCACTCCACAAGTGAGTTCCAATGCATCGACACTTATAATATCGTCAAGTGCTCCATCTTCATCACAAGCACAGGCAATGACCACCAGTCAATCTGTATCTGCAACAATGAGCACTCCACAAGTGAGTTCCAATGCATCGACACTTATAATATCGTCAAGTGCTCCATCTTCATCACAAGCACAGGCAATGACCACCAGTCAATCTGTATCTGCAACAATGAGCACTCCACAAGTGAGTTCCAATGCATCGACACTTATAATATCGTCAAGTGCTCCATCTTCATCACAAGCACAGGCAATGACCACCAGTCAATCTGTATCTGCAACAATGAGCACTCCACAAGTGAGTTCCAATGCATCGACACTTATATCATCGTCAAGTGCTCCATCTTCATCACAAGCACAGGCAATGACCACCAGTCAATCTCTAGCTGCGACAATTAGCACTCCACAAGTGAGTTCCAGTGCATCGACACTTATATCATCGTCAAGTGCTCCATCAGCATTCATCACAAGCACAGGCAATGACCACCAGTCAATCTGTATCTGCAACAATGAGCACTCCACAAGTGAGTTCCAATGCATCAACACTTATAATATCGTCAAGTGCTCCATCTTCATCACAAGCACAGGCAATGACCACCAGTCAATCTGTATCTGCAACAATGAGCACTCCACAATTGAGTTCCAATGCATCGACACTTATAATATCGTCAAGTGCTCCATCTTCATCACAAGCACAGGCAATGACCACCAGTCAATCTGTATCTGCAACAATGAGCACTCCACAAGTGAGTTCCAATGCATCGACACTTATAATATCGTCAAGTGCTCCATCTTCATCACAAGCACAGGCAATGACCACCAGTCAATCTGTATCTGCAACAATGAGCACTCCACAAGTGAGTTCCAATGCATCGACACTTATAATATCGTCAAGTGCTCCATCTTCATCACAAGCACAGGCAATGACCACCAGTCAATCTGTATCTGCAACAATGAGCACTCCACAATTGAGTTCCAATGCATCGACACTTATAATATCGTCAAGTGCTCCATCTTCATCACAAGCACAGGCAATGACCACCAGTCAATCTGTATCTGCAACAATGAGCACTCCACAAGTGAGTTCCAATGCATCGACACTTATAATATCGTCAAGTGCTCCATCTTCATCACAAGCACAGGCAATGACCACCAGTCAATCTGTATCTGCAACAATGAGCACTCCACAATTGAGTTCCAATGCATCGACACTTATAATATCGTCAAGTGCTCCATCTTCATCACAAGCACAGGCAATGACCACCAGTCAATCTGTATCTGCAACAATGAGCACTCCACAAGTGAGTTCCAATGCATCGACACTTATAATATCGTCAAGTGCTCCATCTTCATCACAAGCACAGGCAATGACCACCAGTCAATCTGTATCTGCAACAATGAGCACTCCACAATTGAGTTCCAATGCATCGACACTTATAATATCGTCAAGTGCTCCATCTTCATCACAAGCACAGGCAATGACCACCAGTCAATCTGTATCTGCAACAATGAGCACTCCACAAGTGAGTTCCAATGCATCAACACTTATAATATCGTCAAGTGCTCCATCTTCATCACAAGCACAGGCAATGACCACCAGTCAATCTGTATCTGCAACAATGAGCACTCCACAAGTGAGTTCCAATGCATCGACACTTATAATATCGTCAAGTGCTCCATCTTCATCACAAGCACAGGCAATGACCACCAGTCAATCTGTATCTGCAACAATGAGCACTCCACAAGTGAGTTCCAATGCATCGAAACTTATAATATCGTCAAGTGCTATAATCATCAAGCAGTGCTCCAATCTGTATCTGCAACAATCACTCCACAAGCACATCGACAATTATACCATCCAAGTCTCCATCTTCATCACAAGCACAGACAATGAGCAATCTCTAGCTGCACACAATGAGCAGTTCACAAGTGAGTCCAGTGCATCGACACTTATAATATCGTCAAGTGCTCCATCAGCATCGTCATCACAAGCACAGGCAATGACCACCAGTCAATCTGTATCTGCAACAATGAGCACTCCACAAGTGAGTTCCAATGCATCAACACTTATAATATCGTCAAGTGCTCCATCTTCATCACAAGCACAGGCAATGACCACCAGTCAATCTGTATCTGCAACAATGAGCACTCCACAATTGAGTTCCAATGCATCGACACTTATAATATCGTCAAGTGCTCCATCTTCATCACAAGCACAGGCAATGACCACCAGTCAATCTGTATCTGCAACAATGAGCACTCCACAAGTGAGTTCCAATGCAGCGACACTTATAATATCGTCAAGTGCTCCATCTTCATCACAAGCACAGGCAATGACCACCAGTCAATCTGTATCTGCAACAATGAGCACTCCACAAGTGAGTTCCAATGCATCCATACTTATAATATCGTCAAGTGCTCCATCTTCATCACAAGCACAGGCAATGACCACCAGTCAATCTGTATCTGCAACAATGAGCACTCCACAATTGAGTTCCAATGCATCGACACTTATAATATCGTCAAGTGCTCCATCTTCATCACAAGCACAGGCAATGACCACCAGTCAATCTGTATCTGCAACAATGAGCACTCCACAAGTGAGTTCCAATGCATCGACACTTATAATATCGTCAAGTGCTCCATCTTCATCACAAGCACAGGCAATGACCACCAGTCAATCTGTATCTGCAACAATGAGCACTCCACAATTGAGTTCCAATGCATCGACACTTATAATATCGTCAAGTGCTCCATCTTCATCACAAGCACAGGCAATGACCACCAGTCAATCTGTATCTGCAACAATGAGCACTCCACAAGTGAGTTCCAATGCATCGACACTTATAATATCGTCAAGTGCTCCATCTTCATCACAAGCACAGGCAATGACCACCAGTCAATCTGTATCTGCAACAATGAGCACTCCACAATTGAGTTCCAATGCATCGACACTTATAATATCGTCAAGTGCTCCATCTTCATCACAAGCACAGGCAATGACCACCAGTCAATCTGTATCTGCAACAATGAGCACTCCACAAGTGAGTTCCAATGCATCAACACTTATATCATCGTCAAGTGCTCCATCAGCATCGTCATCACAAGCACAGGCAATGACCACCAGTCAATCTGTATCTGCAACAATGAGCACTCCACAAGTGAGTTCCAATGCATCAACACTTATAATATCGTCAAGTGCTCCATCTTCATCACAAGCACAGGCAATGACCACCAGTCAATCTGTATCTGCAACAATGAGCACTCCACAAGTGAGTTCCAATGCATCGACACTTATAATATCGTCAAGTGCTCCGTCTTCATCACAAGCACAGGCAATGACCACCAGTCAATCTGTATCTGCAACAATGAGCACTCCACAAGTGAGTTCCAATGCATCGAAACTTATAATATCGTCAAGTGCTCCATCTTCATCACAAGCACAGGCAATGACCACCAGTCAATCTGTATCTGCAACAATGAGCACTCCACAAGTGAGTTCCAATGCATCGACACTTATAATATCGTCAAGTGCTCCATCTTCATCACAAGCACAGGCAATGACCACCAGTCAATCTGTATCTGCAACAATGAGCACTCCACAAGTGAGTTCCAATGCATCGACACTTATAATATCGTCAAGTGCTCCATCTTCATCACAAGCACAGGCAATGACCACCAGTCAATCTGTATCTGCAACAATGAGCACTCCACAATTGAGTTCCAATGCATCGACACTTATAATATCGTCAAGTGCTCCATCTTCATCACAAGCACAGGCAATGACCACCAGTCAATCTGTATCTGCAACAATGAGCACTCCACAAGTGAGTTCCAATGCATCGACACTTATAATATCGTCAAGTGCTCCATCTTCATCACAAGCACAGGCAATGACCACCAGTCAATCTGTATCTGCAACAATGAGCACTCCACAATTGAGTTCCAATGCATCGACACTTATAATATCGTCAAGTGCTCCATCTTCATCACAAGCACAGGCAATGACCACCAGTCAATCTGTATCTGCAACAATGAGCACTCCACAAGTGAGTTCCAATGCATCAACACTTATATCATCGTCAAGTGCTCCATCAGCATCTTCATCACAAGCACAGGCAATGACCACCAGTCAATCTGTATCTGCAACAATGAGCACTCCACAAGTGAGTTCCAATGCATCAACACTTATAATATCGTCAAGTGCTCCATCTTCATCACAAGCACAGGCAATGACCACCAGTCAATCTGTATCTGCAACAATGAGCACTCCACAAGTGAGTTCCAATGCATCGACACTTATAATATCGTCAAGTGCTCCATCTTCATCACAAGCACAGGCAATGACCACCAGTCAATCTGTATCTGCAACAATGAGCACTCCACAAGTGAGTTCCAATGCATCGAAACTTATAATATCGTCAAGTGCTCCATCTTCATCACAAGCACAGGCAATGACCACCAGTCAATCTGTATCTGCAACAATGAGCACTCCACAAGTGAGTTCCAATGCATCGACACTTATATCATCGTCAAGTGCTCCATCTTCATCACAAGCACAGACAATGACCACCAGTCAATCTCTAGCTGCGACAATTAGCACTCCACAAGTGAGTTCCAGTGCATCGACACTTATCTCATCGTCAAGTGCTCCATCAGCATCGTCATCACAAGCACAGGCAATGACCACCAGTCAATCTGTATCTGCAACAATGAGCACTCCACAAGTGAGTTCCAATGCATCAACACTTATAATATCGTCAAGTGCTCCATCTTCATCACAAGCACAGGCAATGACCACCAGTCAATCTGTATCTGCAACAATGAGCACTCCACAAGTGAGTTCCAATGCATCGACACTTATAATATCGTCAAGTGCTCCATCTTCATCACAAGCACAGGCAATGACCACCAGTCAATCTGTATCTGCAACAATGAGCACTCCACAATTGAGTTCCAATGCATCGACACTTATAATATCGTCAAGTGTTCCATCTTCATCACAAGCACAGGCAATGACCACCAGTCAATCTGTATCTGCAACAATGAGCACTCCACAAGTGAGTTCCAATGCATCGACACTTATAATATCGTCAAGTGCTCCATCTTCATCACAAGCACAGGCAATGACCACCAGTCAATCTGTATCTGCAACAATGAGCACTCCACAAGTGAGTTCCAATGCATCCATACTTATAATATCGTCAAGTGCTCCATCTTCATCACAAGCACAGGCAATGACCACCAGTCAATCTGTATCTGCAACAATGAGCACTCCACAATTGAGTTCCAATGCATCGACACTTATAATATCGTCAAGTGCTCCATCTTCATCACAAGCACAGGCAATGACCACCAGTCAATCTGTATCTGCAACAATGAGCACTCCACAAGTGAGTTCCAATGCATCGACACTTATAATATCGTCAAGTGCTCCATCTTCATCACAAGCACAGGCAATGACCACCAGTCAATCTGTATCTGCAACAATGAGCACTCCACAATTGAGTTCCAATGCATCGACACTTATAATATCGTCAAGTGCTCCATCTTCATCACAAGCACAGGCAATGACCACCAGTCAATCTGTATCTGCAACAATGAGCACTCCACAAGTGAGTTCCAATGCATCAACACTTATAATATCGTCAAGTGCTCCATCGTCATCACAAGCACAGGCAATGACCACCAGTCAATCTGTATCTACAACAATGAGCACTCCACAAGTGAGTTCCAATGCATCCACACTTATAATATCGTCAAGTGTTCCATCTTCATCACAAGCACAGGCAATGACCACCAGTCAATCTGTATCTGCAACAATGAGCACTCCACAAGTGAGTTCCAATGCATCGACACTTATAATATCGTCAAGTGCTCCATCTTCATCACAAGCACAGGCAATGACCACCAGTCAATCTGTATCTGCAACAATGAGCACTCCACAAGTGAGTTCCAATGCATCGAAACTTATAATATCGTCAAGTGCTCCATCTTCATCACAAGCACAGGCAATGACCACCAGTCAATCTGTATCTGCAACAATGAGCACTCCACAAGTGAGTTCCAATGCATCGACACTTATATCATCGTCAAGTGCTCCATCTTCATCACAAGCACAGACAATGACCACCAGTCAATCTCTAGCTGCGACAATTAGCACTCCACAAGTGAGTTCCAGTGCATCGACACTTATATCATCGTCAAGTGCTCCATCAGCATCGTCATCACAAGCACAGGCAATGACCACCAGTCAATCTGTATCTGCAACAATGAGCACTCCACAAGTGAGTTCCAATGCATCAACACTTATAATATCGTCAAGTGCTCCATCTTCATCACAAGCACAGGCAATGACCACCAGTCAATCTGTATCTGCAACAATGAGCACTCCACAAGTGAGTTCCAATGCATCGACACTTATAATATCGTCAAGTGCTCCGTCTTCATCACAAGCACAGGCAATGACCACCAGTCAATCTGTATCTGCAACAATGAGCACTCCACAAGTGAGTTCCAATGCATCGACACTTATAATATCGTCAAGTGCTCCATCAGCATCGTCATCACAAGCACAGGCAATGACCACCAGTCAATCTGTATCTGCAACAATGAGCACTCCACAAGTGAGTTCCAATGCATCAACACTTATAATATCGTCAAGTGCTCCATCTTCATCACAAGCACAGGCAATGACCACCAGTCAATCTGTATCTGCAACAATGAGCACTCCACAAGTGAGTTCCAATGCATCGACACTTATAATATCGTCAAGTGCTCCATCTTCATCACAAGCACAGGCAATGACCACCAGTCAATCTGTATCTGCAACAATGAGCACTCCACAATTGAGTTCCAATGCATCGACACTTATAATATCGTCAAGTGTTCCATCTTCATCACAAGCACAGGCAATGACCACCAGTCAATCTGTATCTGCAACAATGAGCACTCCACAAGTGAGTTCCAATGCATCGACACTTATAATATCGTCAAGTGCTCCATCTTCATCACAAGCACAGGCAATGACCACCAGTCAATCTGTATCTGCAACAATGAGCACTCCACAAGTGAGTTCCAATGCATCCATACTTATAATATCGTCAAGTGCTCCATCTTCATCACAAGCACAGGCAATGACCACCAGTCAATCTGTATCTGCAACAATGAGCACTCCACAATTGAGTTCCAATGCATCGACACTTATAATATCGTCAAGTGCTCCATCTTCATCACAAGCACAGGCAATGACCACCAGTCAATCTGTATCTGCAACAATGAGCACTCCACAAGTGAGTTCCAGTGCATCGACACTTATAATATCGTCAAGTGCTCCATCTTCATCACAAGCACAGGCAATGACCACCAGTCAATCTGTATCTGCAACAATGAGCACTCCACAATTGAGTTCCAATGCATCGACACTTATAATATCGTCAAGTGCTCCATCTTCATCACAAGCACAGGCAATGACCACCAGTCAATCTGTATCTGCAACAATGAGCACTCCACAAGTGAGTTCCAATGCATCAACACTTATAATATCGTCAAGTGCTCCATCGTCATCACAAGCACAGGCAATGACCACCAGTCAATCTGTATCTACAACAATGAGCACTCCACAAGTGAGTTCCAATGCATCCACACTTATAATATCGTCAAGTGTTCCATCTTCATCACAAGCACAGGCAATGACCACCAGTCAATCTGTATCTGCAACAATGAGCACTCCACAAGTGAGTTCCAATGCATCGACACTTATAATATCGTCAAGTGCTCCATCTTCATCACAAGCACAGGCAATGACCACCAGTCAATCTGTATCTACAACAATGAGCACTCCACAAGTGAGTTCCAATGCATCGAAACTTATAATATCGTCAAGTGCTCCATCTTCATCACAAGCACAGGCAATGACCACCAGTCAATCTGTATCTGCAACAATGAGCACTCCACAAGTGAGTTCCAATGCATCGACACTTATATCATCGTCAAGTGCTCCATCTTCATCACAAGCACAGACAATGACCACCAGTCAATCTCTAGCTGCGACAATTAGCACTCCACAAGTGAGTTCCAGTGCATCGACACTTATATCATCGTCAAGTGCTCCATCAGCATCGTCATCACAAGCACAGGCAATGACCACCAGTCAATCTGTATCTGCAACAATGAGCACTCCACAAGTGAGTTCCAATGCATCAACACTTATAATATCGTCAAGTGCTCCATCTTCATCACAAGCACAGGCAATGACCACCAGTCAATCTGTATCTGCAACAATGAGCACTCCACAAGTGAGTTCCAATGCATCGACACTTATAATATCGTCAAGTGCTCCGTCTTCATCACAAGCACAGGCAATGACCACCAGTCAATCTGTATCTGCAACAATGAGCACTCCACAAGTGAGTTCCAATGCATCGACACTTATATCATCGTCAAGTGCTCCATCGTCATCACAAGCACAGGCAATGACCACCAGTCAATCTGTATCTGCAACAATGAGCACTCCACAAGTGAGTTCAAATGCATCGACACTTATATCATCGTCAAGTGCTCCATCTTCATCACAAGCACAGGCAATGACCACCAGTCAATCTGTATCTGCAACAATGAGCACTCCACAAGTGAGTTCCAGTGCATCGACACTTATATTATCGTCAAGTGCTCCATCTTCATCACAAGCACAGGCAATGACCACCAGTCAATCTGTATCTGCAACAATGAGCACTCCACAAGTGAGTTCCAGTGCATCGACACTTATATCGTCGTCAAGTGCTCCATCAGCATCGTCATCTCAAGCACAGGCAATAACCACCAGCATATCTCTACTTGCATCAACGAGCACTCTACAAGCCAGTCCAAGTGCATCGACACTATCATCGTCGAAACCTCCATTGACATCGTCATCACAAGCACAGGCAATAACCACCAGCACATCTCTACTTGCAGCAACGAACACTCTACAAGCCAGTCCAAGTGCATCAACACTATCATTGTCAAGTGCTCCATCGTCATCACAAGCACAGGCAATAACCACCAGCACATCTCTACTTGCAGCAACGAGCACTCTACAAGCCAGTCCAAGTGCATCAACACTTATATCATCGTCAAGTGCTCCATCGTTATCACAAGCACAGGCAATGACCACCAGTCAATCTCTAGCTGCAACAATGGGCACTCCACAAGTGAGTTCCAGTGCATCGACACTTATATTATCGTCAAGTGCTCCATCGTCATCACAAGCACAGGCAATGACCACCAGTCAATCTCTAGCTGCAGTGAGAACAGTGAGCACTCCACAAGTGAGATCCAGTGCATCGACACTTATATCGTCGTCAAGTGCTCCATCGTCATCACAAGCACAGGCAATGACCACCAGCATATCTCTACTTGCAGCAACGAGCACTCTACACGCCAGTACAAGTGTAGCGACACTTATGTCATCGACGTCCTCTTCACAGCAAATAACTTCTAGTACGTTTCCAGCAGTAACAAGGAATATTCGGTCATCAAGCCATGATGCAACTATGAATGTGGTCCTTTCACCTTCTTCGGTAACATCTTTCTCAAGAAGTTCGTCTGTTATTCCAGGTAGGCGAAAAATGTGTGTGGTAGTGGTGGGTTAGATAGGGTATACTTAGATTGTTGGTGTGTGAGCAGGGTAGTATTGGTTTATAAATGAAGATAGGGTCCTTGAGTGATTATCTAGGTAGGAGAATAATGTGTGTGGTAGTGGTGGGTTAGATAGGGTATACTTAGATTGTTGGTGTGTGAGCGGGGTAGTATTGAAGAAATAGAAAACGAGCGCGCGTGCTATGTGCAGATTTATAGCACGCGGGACTGATCAGAACACGAGAGAAGTGTTAGGAGAAGCGGAGTTCTTCTCAACACTCCTCTCGTGTTCTGATCAGTCTCCAAGTGCTATAAATCTGCACATAGCACAGCGGGCAAGTTTTCTATTTTTTTTTATAAAATACAATTATGATTTTAAGGCAAGTTTTCAATTTTGTTCGTTACAAAAATGTTTGAATATCTGCGCGCGTGTGCTGTGTGCTCTCATAAAGCAAGCGGGATACTCATCCTTTGGCCAATCAGAGCGCGCGTTATATCATAGGTATTTTATTATAATAATAATAATAATATAAATGAGCTGAACAATACTATATTTTATCTAATAATCATGAACCCGATAACCATAAGTTTTTAAATGAAGTTCAAAGGGTAGTTAAGTTACTGTCATTGTAATACAGATGTAAATCATAACTGTATTGATGCTGGAATTTTTCATCTCTTACCAGAGCCTTTCAATGAGTGTGCCAACGCCTCTTTCAATAAATGCAGTACACACGCCAATTGTCAAGACCTACCCATTGGCTATAATTGCTCTTGTAAAACTGGATATACTGGTAGTGGTTACGTATGTGTAGGTATGTAACAGTAGATATACTGGTAGTGGTTATGTATGTGTAGGTATGTAACAGTGGATATACTGGTAGTGGTTACGTATGTGTAGGTATGTAACAGTGGATATACTGGTAGTGGTTATGTATGTGTAAGTATGTAACAGTGGATATACTGGTAGTGGTTACGTATGTGTAGGTATGTAACAGTGGATATACTGGTAGTGGTTATGTATGTGTAGGTATGTAACAGTAGATATACTGGTAGTGGTTATGTATGTGTAGGTATGTAACAGTGGATATATTGGTAGTGGTTACGTATGTGTAGGTATGTAACAGTAGATATACTGGTAGTGGTTATGTATGTGTAGGTATGTAACAGTAGATATACTGGTAGTGGTTACGTATGTGTAGGTATGTAACAGTGGATATACTGGTAGTGGTTACGTATGTGTAGGTATGTAACAGTGGATATACTGGTAGTGGTTATGTATGTGTAGGTATGTAACAGTAGATATACTGGTAGTGGTTACGTATGTGTAGGTATGTAACAGTGGATATACTGGTAGTGGTTACGTATGTGTAGGTATGTAACAGTGGATATACTGGTAGTGGTTACGTATGTGTAGGTATGTAACAGTGGATATACTGGTAGTGGTTACGTATGTGTAGGTATGTAACAGTGGATATACTGGTAGTGGTTACGTATGTGTAGGTATGTAACAGTGGATATACTGGTAGTGGTTACGTATGTGTAGGTATGTAACAGTGGATATACTGGTAGTGGTTATGTATGTGTAGGTATGTAACAGTGGATATACTGGTAGTAGTGGTTACGTATGTGTAGGTATGTAACAGTGGATATACTGGTAGTGGTTACGTATGTGTAGGTATGTAACAGTGGATATACTGGTAGTGGTCATGTATGTGTAGGTATGTAACAGTGGATATATTGGTAGTGGTCATGTATGTGTAGGTATGTAACAGTGGATATATTGGTAGTGGTCATGTATGTGTAGGTATGTAACAGTGGATATATTGGTAGTGGTTATGTATGTGTAGGTATGTAACTGGATATACTGGTAGTGGTTACGTATGTGTAGGTATGTAACAGTGGATATACTGGTAGTGGTTATGTATGTGTAGGTATGTAACAGTGGATATACTGGTAGTGGTTATGTATGTGTAGGTATGTAACAGTGGATATACTGGTAGTGGTTACGTATGTGTAGGTATGTAACAGTGGATATACTGGTAGTGGTTACGTATGTGTAGGTATGTAACAGTGGATATACTGGTAGTGGTTACGTATGTGTAGGTATGTAACAGTGGATATACTGGTAGTGGTTACGTATGTGTAGGTATGTAGCAGTGGATATACTGGTAGTGGTTACGTATGTGTAGGTATGTAACAGTGGATATACTGGTAGTGGTTACGTATGTGTAGGTATATAGCAGTGGATATACTGGTAGTGGTTATATACTGGTAGTGGTTATGTATGTGTAGGTATGTAACAGTGGATATACTGGTAGTGGTTACGTATGTGTAGGTATGTAACAGTGGATATACTGGTAGTGGTTACGTATGTGTAGGTATGTAACAGTGGATATACTGGTAGTGGTTACGTATGTGTAGGTATGTAACAGTGGATATACTGGTAGTGGTTACGTATGTGTAGGTATGTAACAGTGGATATACTGGTAGTGGTTACGTATGTGTAGGTATGTAACAGTGGATATACTGGTAGTGGTTACGTATGTGTAGGTATGTAGCAGTGGATATACTGGTAGTGGTTACGTATATGTAGGTATGTAACAGTGGATATACTGGTAGTGGTTACGTATGTGTAGGTATGTAGCAGTGGATATACTGGTAGTGGTTACGTAGCTAGACAAGACTTGTTTCTTTATCTTTCTATATTTGTGCAATCAGACGTAGACGAGTGCACTGCTCAACCTTGTGGGATAAACGAAAAATGCATCAATAAACCAGGACACTACACGTGCAAATGTAAAGCAGGATACTTTGCAGAAGCAAATGGTACTTGTACAGGTACGAAATCGAAATTAAAATCAGCGACAATCTTTCGTTCTTTCTGTTTTTCGTTTCAGTCTTTCTTCACGACTACCGACATGCATACGGAATGAACACACATTATAACTGTAGCAATATTGTGCTTTATCAAGGTCTAACTAACTGTCTATTGTATTTTTCTCAGTTGTATCGACATTTTTGTCGACTTTCACGATATCTCAGGGAACAGACGCCGTCTTTACTCCAGCTCTGAAGGACACACAGTCAAAAGAGTACAAGAAATTGGAAACAGTGGTCATAGACTCGGTAATACTGCAAGTGAACGAGCAGACGAATTAGTGAATAAATGAATGAATGAACTGATGAATTATGGTGATTATTGTGAATGAATGAACGGATGGATGAATGAATGAATGGATGGATGAACGAACGGATGGATGAATGAACGGAAGGATGAATGAACAGATTTATGCAGGAATGGATGAATGAATGAACGGATGGATGAATGAACAGATGTGTGCAGGAACGGATGGAGGAATGTACGAATGGATGAATGAACAGATGTATGCAGGAACGAATGAATGAATGAATAGATGTATGCAGGAACGGATGGATGAATGAACGGATGTATGCAGGAACGGATGGATGAACGAACGGATGGATGAATGAACGGATGTATGCAGGAACGGATGGATGAATGTACGGATGGATGTATGCAGGATCGGATGGATGAATGTACGGATGGATGGATGAATGAAGGAATGAATGAATGACTATGAATCGAGTAAATAAATCTCTGAAGGAACGAACAAAGAAACCTCTAAAAGGACTTATTGTATGAATGTTTTTCAGGTTGATGGCATGTACAAATCCTCACCGCTGGCTGCCATTTACGCTGGATGTGAAATACTTGAGTTTAAGTATGACAAACCTTCACTTTGAAATACTCACTTTACTTCATATGTTATGCCGTTCGCACACGACAGGACTCTAGACTGATTCCACAAGTCGCTGTTTTCGCTCCTTTTCCATAGGTGGTTGCTACACGTCTGGATCGACAGAGAGCGAACTGGGACCGACTTATGGAATCAGTCTAGACAGGACTCCATTTTGTATTGTTTTTGTATCGTAATGGGGGTCGAAGAAGAGCACCCCAGGGGGGGTACTCAGGGGTATCAGTGACGGGGAGGTGCGAATGAGGCCAAACATTTTAGCCCAAAAAAAGTCCATTACGCGAAAACAAGACCCAAAAAAAGTCCAACGGCCCAAAATCGTAACCCCAAAAACCTCCGCATAAAATCGAGAATGGTAGGATATCATTTTTATCAACCCCAAAAAAAGTCCTTGACAAAATCTTTATATCAAAAAAAGTCCACCAGAAAAATGAAAACCCAAAAAGTCACAAGCCGCGAATTTCAAACCCAAAAAAAGCCTTCGCACCTCCCCGTCACTGATACCCCTGAGTACCCCCCCTGGGAAGAGCACACACTCACAATTGCAAGAGACCATGAACTAAGAGAATCTTACAATAGTCGAGTCGCCTAGTGTGTAATCTGGTTTAGTTTTCCTTAAATTTACTAATGGCAAATATCTCTGTTTCATTTTCTTCAAGGCAGGGCAGTATTGCTGTTGAATACATCACACATTTCACCAACAACAGCGTGACGCCTGCAGCCGCTGCTGAAGCACTTTTAGTAGCCATACAAAACAGTACCAACAGTTCTCTAGGGCTGTTCTCTGGTGTTAACATCAGTTCTGTTGAAGTAAAAGGTACGTAGTCATACAAAACAGTACCAACAGTTCTCTAGGGCTGTTCTCTGGTGTTAACATTAGTTCTGTTGAAGTAAAAGGTACGTAGTCATACAAAACAGTACCAACAGTTCTCTAGGGCTGTTCTCTGGTGTTAACATCAGCTCTGTTGAAGTAAAAGGTACTGGCGCGTGTTTTCCATGGAAATTCATGTTGATTATCTTTCTGTCTTTAGATCGCGATGAATGTTTGGATGGGAGTAACGATTGCCATAGCAACGCAACGTGCTTGAATACGATTGGTGGATTTACATGTTCCTGTAAGAACGGATTCAAAGGCGACGGGAAGACTTGTTATGGTGAGAAATTTTAGCAAAACTCGAATGAAAACCCTCTGAAGTTGGCGGCTCGAGAAATTTCCTATCGGTAGTTTTGCTGAACGCGTAGTAGCAACAAAATCTTGCTCTGTTCGTATAAGGGGAGACATGTAGTGCCAACATGCCCTTGATACATAACTTTATTCCCTGAATGCACCCTTTACATGAATAAACGTTCCTTGGTTTTGCCGCTGCACAACGTGCCCTCTACATGTTTCCCCATCATGATTTTGTAGCTGTCACGCGTTCCCTGCTACACGACCCCTAATACTAGTGTACAGGCCCCTTTATTCCCTGAATGCACCCTTTACATGAATAAACGTTCCTTGGTTTTGCCGCTGCTACACGACCCCTAATACTAGTGTACAGGCCCCTTTATTCCCTGAATACACCCTTTACATGAATAAACGTTCCTTGGTTTTGCCGCTGCTACATGACCCCTAATACTAGTGTACAGGCCCCTTTATTCCCTGAATGCACCCTTTACATGAATAAACGTTCCTTGGTTTTGCCGCTGCTACATGACCCCTAATACTAGTGTACAGGCCCCTTTATTCCCTGAAAGCACCCCCTTACATGAATAAACGATCCTTGGTTTTGCCGCTGCACAACGTGCCCTCTACATGTTTCCCCATCATGATTTTGTAGCTGTCACGCGTTCCCTGCTACACGACCCCTAATACTAGTGTACAGGCCCCTTTATTCCCTGAAAGCACCCTTTACATGAATAAACGATCCTTGGTTTTGCCGCTGCACAACGTGCCCTCTACATGTTTCCCCATCATGATTTTGTAGCTGTCACGCGTTCCCTGCTACACGACCCCTAATACTAGTGTACAGGCCCCTTTATTCCCTGAATGCACCCTTTACATGAATAAACGATCCTTGGTTTTGCCGCTGCACAACGTGCCCTCTACATGTTTCCCCATCATGATTTTGTAGCTGTCACGCGTTCCCTGCTACACGACCCCTAATACTAGTGTACAGGCCCCTTTATTCCCTGAATGCACCCTTTACATGAATAAACGATCCTTGGTTTTGCCGCTGCACAACGTGCCCTCTACATGTTTCCCCATCATGATTTTGTAGCTGTCACGCGTTCCCTGCTACGTGACCCCTAATACTAGTGTACAGGCCCCTTTATTCCCTGAATGCACCCTTTACATGAATAAACGTTCCTTGGTTTTGCCGCTGCACAACGTGCCCTCTACATGTTTCCCCATTATGATTTTGTAGCTGTCACGCGTTCCCTGCTACACGACCCCTAATACTAGTGTACAGGCCCCTTTATTCCCTGAAAGCACCCTTTGAATAATAATAATAATATTAATAACTTTATTTTAAGAGGATTAAAAAAAAACCATAACACCTGAAAAAGGTGTGACCCTCGTAACCTTAAACATGAGTCAACGTTTCTTGGTTTTACAGATATCGACGAGTGTTCCAATTCCAGTCTACATAATTGTAGTTTAAACCAACCCGGCGTGCTTTGCACCAATAACCCAGGCAGCTACAGTTGTGGGTGTAAAAAGGGTTATGAACAAATCCCTGCAACTACAAAGTGTAACTGTAAGTACCATCCAAGTCTATCCGTTTGACAATGCGAATATAAATTCTTTTATTTTTATAGATTTAGTTGATATATCGTAAATAACCGCGTATAAGCCGCACTGCAAGTTTCCAATTTTGGATTTTTGAAAGAAATCGAATAATTCAAAAGATAAATCTTGAGAAAACTAGTCATTACGTTCTTTACTTCATCAAACGTAAACTCTGACATCCAAAACGGAGAATACCGTAAAGTAATACCTACCGAGTAGTATATCTCCTGAATTTGCCAATTGATTCATTAAAGTTATTATTATTACTACAGTCATTTGCAAAAATTCTGGCCGCCACGATATATCAATATATCAATATATCGGGTGCATCACTAATACTATTAAATGAAACAAAATTTACGAACAACAAACGTAAGACTAAAATAAACATTATACTAAATATTTCTACAAACTTTGCTGGCTTTAAAGCCCGCTTTAAGGGGAATTTTCGATTATTTAATTACCCATAATGCACCCGATATATTGATATATCGATATATCGTGGCGGCCAGAATTTTTGCAAATGACTGTATTACTATTATTATTATTATTATTATTATTATTATTATTATTATTATTATTATTATTATTATTATTATTATTATTATTATTATTACTATTACTATTATTATTATTATTATTATTACTATTACTATTACTATTATTATTACTATTACTATTATTATTACTATTACTATTACTATTACTATTACTATTACTATTACTTATATTACTATTATTATTTTATTATTATTATTATTATTATTATTATTATTATTATTATTATTATTATTATTATTATTATTATTATTATTATTATTATTATTATTATTATTATTATTATTATTATATACCCAAGCCTTGTTATAGTATAAAACATCATACATGTCTACTGACTTGGTTTTTCCTTCGTCCCGTGATCGTTCGTGTAACTTAGTAACCAGGCAATTGATCGGAAGATAGAGAACTGGACACTAGAAGTTAGTTTATGCAAATTTAGGTCACCTTTTCTAGATTGTCCCGCGTATAAGACGCATCCCTGATTTCGAAAGGCGATTTTAAGTTAAAAGGTGCGGTTTATACGAGTGTTATTAACGGTATGTGATGCGTATGTGATGTGTGATGATAAGTATATGATGTTTGTGGTGGTGATGACAAACACGACATATTGTAATATGTTTGTTGTGGTGTGTTAGTGGTGTTGATGGTGGTGTTGCCATAGACAACGCTTGACAACTAGAACCTATTACGACATATTGTAATATGTTTGTTGTGGTGTGTTAGTGGTGTTGATGGTGGTGTTGCCATAGACAACGCTTGACAACTAGAACCTATTACGACATATTGTAATATGTTTGTTGTGGTGTGTTAGTGGTGTTGATGGTGGTGTTGCCATAGACAACGCTTGACAACTAGAACCTATTACGACATATTGTAATATGTTTGTTGTGGTGTGTTAGTGGTGTTGATGGTGGTGTTGCCATAGACAACGCTCGACAACTAGAACCTATTACGAAGCAGTTTAAAATATCCTCGATCGGCGTCGTCGTCTTTAAATGAATCTTTTGTATGTCATTATATTTATTTCTATTTCTTGTGTCTAGTAACCGACCACTGTCTGGCGGAGCAGCATGACTGCCATCCCAACGCCACGTGTACCAAAGTGGGCGGGTCTTACACGTGCAAATGCAATTATGACCTTGATTACTATGGTAACGGCACCTACTGCTTTGGTAAGTTATGATTGCTCTGTCCATGTTAATCAGTTTGAACTGTTGTCTGTCCAATTTTACCTTTTGATATTTTCATAATTTCTAACTTGCTTAATTTTCCGTTGTGTGACATGTCGAGGAATTCATGTGCGTAAAACTGTCATCTATTGTTCTCGAGCACATTTTTAGTCCATTTTTGTTTATGGCTTCCCTCCCTGATACAGCCAATGACTATTATGGTTTTGGTCATGCCTTCATTTACTAACTGTTTCTTTGTGGTTTTAGTTGGTTGTCCGGAAGGTTTTTGTAAGAACAAAGGTGTCTGTATATCAACAAAAACGAATAACTACTGCAAGTAAGTTTATTTTTAACGATGGGATACCTGTTGTATTTAAAGGAGAGGGGGGACTAAGAACGAATCAAGACTAGGGACGACTTTGACGATTATTAGATAATAATAATAATGATAATGATAGAATAGAATAGATCTTTATTAAGCAATTACATTGCAGCATAAGCTGAATAATAATGATAATAATAATGATAATAATAGAGTGATGGCACTCAACCCGTGAAACAGATATATTAGCCAAGTAGATATTACTAGACACTAATTCCATTGTTTTCTTTTGTCTTGATTTGACTATTAGTCACTAACTAGTAGATTTTGTTTCACGGGTTAAAGTGCTTATGAAGCTTATTTTTTTATTTTGAAATGAATAGTGGGATGTTTCAGTGTTTTGTGATTTGAGCTTCGCATTTGCGAGTTATAAAGGTTTGAAATCGTGATATGCTAATTCGGTGACTTCAAAGGAGGCATCATTTATTATACAAAAGCGCCCCTTTGCAAATCATTGACATTTTTTAATCTGGAAAAAAGTTTTCTACAACTTATATCAATGATGTTAAACTTTTTTTCTATTTCAGAAAAGAATGCTACTTGAAAAAATATAAATAAGTTACAGCAAATGCCTCCTTTGACGTCACCGAATTAGCATATCACGATTTCAAACCTTTATAACTCGCAAATGCGAAGCTCAAATCACAAAATACTGAAACATCCAACTATTCACTTTATATGTAATCGATTTTCAAAATAAAAAAATAAGCTTCATAAGCACTTTAAGTGCCATCACTCTAAGTGCCATCACTCTAATAATAATAATAACTAGGCTACCTAACAGCAGTGAATGCTGACGGTGAATGCAATGTTAGTAGTTGTGGATAAGAGTTGGTGCCGGAGAGCTTAGAGTGATTCCAATAAACCTCAGTGGGCACTACTAATTAACTGTCAGTGTATATTAGATGCAAAGTAACAAAAGACAACAAAAGAGTGAGTGTCTAATAGTGTGTATTGGTGTAGTTAGTAATGCCCAGGTTTATTGGAATCACTCTACTGTAGTTATGAAATGTTTTGTTTTATGTAAGTGACAAGTATGCAAATTATTAGGCGAGTCTACCTTTCTTTGTTTTGAATAGTATTTGTCTATTTGAAAAAGTGGATAGCTTATGAATAACTAATGTATTAAGCTTACTTATAATTGAGATTTCAATGCGAATATTCACACTTGAAACTGACACACGGTCAGCCGGCACTATAAATCAGCTCAATATAATTAATACGGTGATCTTCAACTACACAATTCCCACGAAAAGCACAAGATACGGTATCTGATGGGCTTACGAGTCAGGATATACCGGCTAAAGAAACATACACATGTACAAATTAATTAGGGACACATATTTTGGGCACGACATTTACCGATCAGAAACGCGAAAGCTTGAATAGGAAAACTATAGCGTATGTAGGAGTTGGCGCGAAAAGCATGATGGTTCTTGAGAATTGCATGATGGTTATTGGAAACTGCATGCCGGGTAAAAATCGAGATTTTTTTCTGCCTACGTGAATGAATTAGAATTGCTTCCTTGCTCACTCGCTTCAGGCTCGCTCGCTGCGTCAGCAATAATAATAATAATAATAATAATAATAATAATAATAATAATAATAATAATAATAATAATAATAATAATAATAATAATAATAATAATAATAATAATAATAATAATAATAATAATAATAATAATAATAATCTTTATTTAACGTGGGTTTCAAATACAGCAATAAGGTGGCTGGTTTCCAATTTGGCCCACAACTAAAATATGCAACAATAATGATGCTAACGTTTTTAAAACACTTTACAACTGAAAGCCGAATCTACACGAGCAAGTTTTCCTTGACAAGTATTTCTTGACAAGGAAAACTTGTTCGTGTAGATGGAGAAAAATGCTAGCTTTTCCTTGATAAGGAAAAATTATCAAGGTCGAAATTAGCTCGTGTAAACGACAACAAGGACAATTTGGCAAGGAATATTAATGAGTTCAGTTTCCAGTCTTTTCGCGCGCTCATTTTTCTTACAGACGGGCGCCATTTTGTTTTTGCTCGACAAGGGACTGGAATCATTTTTTTTGTTACTCCGCTGATTGAAAGGCATTGCGGGCACAACCGAAACTTGTCAACAAAAACTTGTTGATCATCTACACGAGCAAGGAAACCTTGTCAATAGAAAATTGTCAAAGAAAACTTGTTGACCGAAAACTTGTCAAAGATAGTTGTCAAGGAAAACTTGCTCGTGTAGATTCGGCTTAAATAATGATAACTATTTACCTATTAACACTTTACAAAATGAATACAATAATGATACTAACTATGAACACTTTACAGGAATCATGAATTAATGGTATATTCAAATACGAAACATAGCTTGAAACTGTGACATATACACCTATTCCAAAAATCGTTGTCCGCGCCGAAAGCAACAAGCAAGAAGCTGACGACCGCAAAGGGCATTGGGACTTTCTCCTTATTCATTTATTCATCCGTAGACATTTTGACAACATGCATTTTCAAATGGCCGAATAGTTCCAAATGATTGCTATTCAACGCTCGTGGGGATAACTTCTCAAGTACCACGGATAAATTAATTAATTAGGAGATTCCCAAAGTCTTTTGCGGTCGTCAGGTTCTTGCTTGTTGCTTTCGGCCCGGAAAACGATATTTGGAATAGGTGTATAATACAATACATACACAACTAGTAGACGAACTGAATAAACAAATAGACAACCCGTCTATTTGACTTTCAGGTGTCCCAGTGGATACCATGGTGATCGGTGTGAAGAGAAAGAGATTATATCGTTGACAAAGGCACCTGAAGCCACGACGAGCACTCAAAGTAAGTGTCACTTGATATACATGTAGAAAGTAGGAATGTTTTTATGTTTCATAAACTGTGTGTCAGAGAAGAAGAAAAGAGTCAGGAATATACTACATAAATATTCAATTGAAAAGGCTCAGATATACGAGAACTTGCCGAATGAGATTGCCGAGTGATGACGAAGTGCTTTGTTATAAATGCGCATGCGAGAGCGCATAATCGAAGGCTCAGATATAGTAAAAGTGCCGAGTGATTGAACGAAGTTCTTGCACGTATTCGATGGGTCGATGACTAGGAGATTTTTAAATCACTTTAATCGCACAACTGACACAAGATTGAAATCTAAACGAAGTCAATGTCTTCTATACTTTGTACCTCTGCAGGGGGAAAATTACTAGGGGAGTCCATCTCTTAATATACGTGTTCCCATCACATTGTTAGCTTGGCTATTTTTAGCAACAAGTTGTGATTTGTTGATTCCTTTGCGCGCGTTCCGATTGGTCGGTTTACTGAAGACCGGGTAATTTTTTCATCGCGATGGGACTCACGATGGTACGATTGACAATGGTGTAAAATCAAGAGAATAAAGATAATTCCCGTCATTTAGAGGACGAAATCCCTTCCAAATTGAAACCCTACCCGGTACTTCTGATTACGCTAGGTAAAACTTGCTAACAAAGTTATCCAACGCCGTGAAATCACGAATAGCCGCGAAAAAAACACAGACAAATTAAAAACCGAGAAAGAAAGTGAATTAATTAATGTACAAAATCATCGAAGGCTCTAGAATTCATGATGTTGTGTATGAAGAAGAAAACAACTTGAAATCCGCCGTGTTGGAACCACGAGGTGATGATGAAAGACTGTCAAAGACTTTGTAATCAGTTATTCACTGTTTGTATTGTATTTATGACTAGCGATGTAAAAATACAAGATACCGTAAACATCTTTAAAATACTGCTTCAAGTTAAATCAACATATCCAAAGAATTAAGGATGTTTTTCGATTGTATTTTTGCCGTTTATATACCCATTCCGTGAGCTGCTATTTTCGAATGAGGACAGTCTGCTATAAATTGTGTAAGTAATAGACTAAAACTATTAGTACTTCTGTCCCCGGGACTTCTGTATGACGATACAAATAAACTTTTAGGTTTTACATTTAATCTATCAAAATAGTTTTATTATGAAGCCCAAATTCACGCTAGTAGAGCGTGTAGTTTGTTTGAGTTTTGAATTTGATTGACAGAAGCGAAAAACCAAATTCCAGCCGACTGTTTGAATGTCTGAGTTCGCAAAATATTTAACCTGCGTAGCAAGCGTTTTTTAGGCCGCGCGAAAGTTGGGGCGAGAGCAAAAAGGGGAAGGAGGGAAACGTTTCCTTCTCGCCCTTCCCCCTCCCCCTCCTTCCCCTTTTTGCTCTCGCCCCAACTTTCGCGCGGCCAAAAAACGAAAACTCTTCCGCGCGGCCTAAAAAACGCTTGCTACGCAGGCTACATAATATTGAGAACCACAGTAACAAGCGAACTACCAAAAAATCTAACAGAAAATAGACAACGTCGACAAAACCAATGCAAATTACGCATCATTACTTACTTACTTCGTATATGATTTCTTTCCAGATTTGTGGTATATCATAATCACAGTATCAGCAGTGGCTGTCTTGGCTATTCTTGTTGCCATAGTAGCGGTGCTATGTGTACGCAGAAATCGGTCAGTGAGTTTTAAAAATATACGTTTTCAAATTCCAACAGGATCGAAGAGTTCGGTTTTAAAGTTAGACCCGATTCAGGGTGCGTTTATATGGAGAGACTCCTTCCCATTTACATAGGTATATTTCTCCCGGGATGACATGATTTAAGCATTATTTCATTCCGAAATCGAACTAGCCTGCGAATACAGCCGATTTTTTTTCGCTCGCCACAGGGTCTCCCGAAAGAAGCGTCTGCGTTGTGAGGGCAACATTCCTGTATTGTGACCTCTGAGGTCATGACAGCTCGTGTTGTAAATCTGATACAACACAGCCGCTCATGTTGTGAACACTAATTTCAAACGGCCTGAGTTTGTTGATTCGGCAATCAAAATTATTGTAGAACATGATTTTATTCATCTGTGCATATGATAAGTCCGATACAATCGCCCGCGGCTCGACATTGTAATATTTTGTTCAGGTCTTTGAGTTTAATTTATGCAAATAATGCGATTACCAGCAAGCTGACCAATCAGCTTCTTTGACCAGAGTTGGGTCAAAAATGACGTCACAGTACAGGAATGTTGCCCTCACAACGAAGACGCTTCTTTCGGGAGACCCCTGTGGCGAGCGAAAAAAAGCGGCTGTATTCGCAGGCGACAATCGAACGGAATCGAACGGAATCGAACGGAACAGATCTTTGACTAGCCTCCTAAAGCAGACGCGTGTCCAGGCTTCCGTTTTACTTCGCTGGCCACTGGGTCTGCTCAGTTGAACCATACATTCCTTTCCAATTGTTTTACGCCCATTGAATTAGCCAATGAAATCACTCGTATTATCAGCTCAACTCAGTTCACACGGTCGAGTTACAAACCTCTAGCTTGTTCAAAATTCATAATCCTTTGAATGATGATGTTTTAAACCCGTTTAAATGACCACAGATAATGATAACACTCCAAAGAAAATCACTCGCAACTGTAGGGGAAAATTCACGCAAATCGGAAACATGCAACAAACTTTATCAATGAGCAAAGTGCAAGAGGTTTATGTTGTGTATTATATGAAAATCCAAAATATTGTATTCTGCGTATAAAAACATTTCTGTCGATTTTTTTTCCATAACTTTTCAATATGACATAGAGCAACATATTCGAAAACACTTCACCAAGTTTCAGCGTGTTCTTTACATACAGTTTGGAGAACTTTGGCAGTAAACCCAGCCACTTCAAGTCTTCCGTATTCGAAACTGCTTTGAAAACCTCTCGTGTTTACTTACCGCTGGATGTGTTGAAATTCATCACGGGTTTCTGCCGCATGGGAATCATTGATAAAGTTTGTTGTATACTTCCGATTTGCGTGAATTTTTCCCTACAGTTGCGAGTGATATGAAGCTTTCAGGTGATAGTTTCAAATTCAGTTTTATTTTAAAATTTGTACGGAAGCGCTGACAATGTGTGCGAGTATAGTATTTTTGTACTAAAATTTAGCAGTCGCTTGTGCAGCATTTTCCAAGGTACGGATTTTCTTGATACTTGGCACCAGTAATCCTTCACACTTGTATACTTGTTCGAGGTAATTTAAAAAAAATCCATCGTGGAGTTTGGAAAATATAATCATTTTCTCTGAAAATGGAGTGTTTCAATATCGATTGTAACTCAACAAATGTTGTCTTTATTACAATAAAATTGTGCTTTTCATGAAATTTACGAATACCTCATTATCAGGATGAAAAATATCCGAAATCGGTTAACGTTTTGCTGCTCAAATCATCGATTTAAAATGAGACCCATCGTTCAACGAAATAGGATCGGGCCACCTTAAAAGAGGTTCGTTCTGATTGGCTAATCCACTGGAAAGGAATGTATGGTTCATCTGAGCAGACGCTTAGTACCGGCGAAGTAAAACGGAAGCCTGGACACGCGTCTGCTTTAGGAAGCTAATCTTTGACCGAATGGACGAAATATAATCAAAATGGTATTTTAATTATATTAATTATTTTAATTGTTATTAATTATATTAATTATATTAATTATTTTAATTATTATTATTTTAATTATTTTAAAACCGCTGTACAGGTGCTCAAAAACTCGGAAATTTGGTGATCTTATCCATCCTGGCTTGGGAAAAACCCTGTCATGTTTACATGACAAAGATGTATTGTTTTATCTGTTCTCGCCCTGGGATGAAATTGTGTCCCGATGCAGTAGATAGAGACGTTTGTTATATAATTACACTTCGTTCGCTGATCCGTTTCCTGGATTTCAGATTCAAACATGATATAAACTTGAATTACAACGATCCATTCGACGAGATTGGTCTACGAGCCATTCACAAAGAAAGCCATTATAAGGCAGTCAGTACGAGTGGACTTCATCTCCCAGAGCAAGATGAGTACAATAGTAAAATCGTAGGGGGAGGTACTCGGGGCGTCCCTGCCCAGGCTGCGGCCGAGCATCTGGAATACATTAACATGGAGTTGGTTGAGAAGGGAATTACCGCTGGCCCACGTGGCGTACCTGAATCAGTGGTGGCCTTTGATGACCTGATCGATAGTAGGGTAAGTCTATTACAACTCACCTTTCCAACAATGCGATGATGGTTGTATGTGAGTTTAGATCTAGTTATTATTAATGCCCGATCCATATTAAAAATAGGAAGACTGATCATTTCATCAGTTATTTCTCATTTTGAACTGTTTTTCTTCTTTCCTTATTTCAGTATTCTTCAATCCCATGAACAAACGGAAAATGGGCCATGGGATGTATAGACAAAACAACAAGCAGGTTGGTTTCCATAGAAACCTTAGTAATTCACACATTGTGAACAGTTTACATTCCACTAGTATGTCGAAGTTATTTGAATGAATCGGAATTTGTCCTTAAAATTTCTTCGAGTAAAGCTTATGAACGCAAGAAAACAAATGTGGCCGTTGCTGGGTGTGTGTATTTGTACAAGTGCCTCTTGTTTTTGCAATTTGGAGCAAGATATACATGTATATGTGTTACTACAGATGCAAGCATTTGATGCTCAACATCAACTCAAGCAATACTTCCTCGTAGAATAAGCCCTTTGATTGATATTTCTAGGTGTTTTGTAGGTTAGTTTATACAAATAAGTAAATACGAAGTAAATACCAAGTAAATACAAAGTAAATACAGACCCGTAGTTTCTGAAAATGAGATGTCATGTGATCTGTGACTGCTCGTAATTGTTGAATTCTCGTTCATTATAATGTATTTTTGTCTAAGAAGCGAGATAATTAGAACTGGTGTCTTTACAGTTAGTAAGAGATGGTATAATATATGTGCATAAGAAGGTTGCATAGAATGAAATGTCAAATAGAATCGATACAATCAGAATTGTGTATTGAAATAAATACATTGATCCAAAATTGCTTTTTACGTGTTCAGTGAATTTCGTTTGACATTGAACCGGCGTGATGTGATTCCAATACTAACTACACCAATATACACTATTAGACACTCACTCTTGTTTTCTTTTCTTTCTTTGTATCTAATAAACACTGACAGCTAATTAGTAGTGCCCAGGATTATTGGAATCACTAACTAAAACAACTTTCTTCTCCCAACACATTTACCCAGGGGTTAGCCTCGAGTCGGTGACACAGGCAGCCCAACCTTTGCTTCTGAGGAATAAATAAAATATAGTTGAATTTGCGCGCCTCTTTTGAAGGCAGTGATTCTCTTTATTCTGTCTCCGAACATTGACGATCTGATTTCATCCCGTTTATTAAAATAGGGTGTTGTTTCTTTCCACGGCTGGAAATCGAGCAGTTCATTGTTTCTTCGTGTTATTGGGATAAGCCCCTCCCCCATTACAAAAAAGAGCAGGGGACTGGGAACGAGTTTATTAGAATTAATGTAATTACGAAATTAAGTTTATGACATGAAACCATGTTGAAATTATCATATGTGCAAAGTTTGATGTGATTTGAGTGAATTCTGTCGGAATTATAAACTTGAAATTTTAAATTTTACAGTGAATGTATGGTTTGGGTTACCCTGGGTTCCAGAGGCCGAGGAGTGGGGGCCTCTCCTCTTTTCTCTCTTCCAGTTTTCCTCGGCTCCTAGGACCTATGGAACCCAGGGTAGGTTTGGGTATATACAACGTAAAAAAATACAGAGTTTGTATGGGAAAATGTACATCTTTGTTGCCCTCTAGCATCGTCAATATTAAGCCAAAGTTCACCAAACTTTCCATGCAGATTAGCTAAGTTTGATCTGTTCTGTCAGAAAATGATGCCCACTTTTGCTAGTTTCTTATTGAATTATTTTTACGGACTTGGTCCCAGTCCCCTGCTCTTTTTTGTAATGGCCAATTGCAAGCTTAATAGTAACATGAGATGCAGCCAGTAGACACAATTCAGCGTTTTATAACATGAGATGCAGCCAGTAGACACAATTCAGCGTTTTATAATACTCTTATCAAAATATATTTGGTCGTTTTCTTGCAACCGTATCTCTGTACACAGCCAATCAATCTGAATCTTTGATCAGGTAACGCTTTAATTGCTTTTACACCGACATGCCGGTGAAAAAGAAAACAATTCTTGTACAAAAATAAACAAACTAAAATAGCGACATTTTAGGCCATCAGGTACTGGCTGGCCATGGCGTGAGGGGGACATTTTAGGCCATCAGGTACTGGCTGGCCATGGCGTGAGGGGGACATTTTAGGCCATCGGGTACTGGCTGGGGTGAGGGGAACATTTTAGGCCATCGGGTACTGGTTGGGGTGAGGGGGACATTTTAGACCACCAGGTACTGGCTGGTGTGAGGGGGACATTTTAGACCACCAGGTACTGGCTGGTGTGAGGGGGACATTTTAGGCCACCAGGTACTGGCTGGTGTGAGGGGGACATTTTAGGCCACCAGGTACTGGCTGGGGTGAGGGGGACATTTTAGGCCACCAGGTACTGGCTGGTGTGAGGGGGACATTTTAGGCCACCAGGTACTGGCTGGGGTGAGGGGGACATTTTAGGCCATCAGGTACTGGCTGGCGTGAGGGGGACATTTTAGGCCACCAGGTACTGGCTGGTGTGAGGGGGACATTTTAGGCCACCAGGTACTGGCTGGTGTGAGGGGGGCATTTTAGGCCATCGGGTACTGGCTGGGGTGAGGGGGACATTTTATAGGCCATCAGGTACTGGATGGGGTGAGGGGGACATTTTAGGCCATTAGGTACTGGCTGGGGTGAGGGGGACATTTTAGGCCATCAGGTACTGGCTGGGGTGAGGGGGACATTTTATAGGCCATCAGGTACTGGCTGGGGTGAGGGGGACATTTTATAGGCCATCGGGTACTGGCTGGGGCGAGGGGAACATTTTATTGGCCATCAGGTACTGGCTGGGGTGAGGGTATCAGGCTTTGAATTGTAGGTACGTTACATGTACGTTACTATCTCTACAAAATCCCTCTGCTCAGCCTCTTTTTAGTTCAAATCAATCTATTTTCAAAAGAAGCTTAATTCGTGAAAAGGAAAGGCGGAGACTTCGATGAATCCAGAAAGGAACTAATCGTGATGGAGGTGTTACTGTTCCCAAGTCTTGACTAGAAAAATCCTTGCATGGGCAGTAAGAAATAACGGCTTTGGGGACGAGATAACGAACTTCAAAATTGCACACATATTATTATTATTACACGTTAAATGCTGCTGATTTCAAATTAGTATTTATTTTGATCGTGTTTCGAGATACATGATCTTCTTTGCAGTTGCTTCAGTTTCGATGCTTTGTTTAACATTTATTTAAAATTATCTCTTAATTATCCCATAATTATCTCTTAATTATCCCTTAGCTATCTCTTATTTTAGTAGAACTGCAACCGCTGGGTTTCTTCAGTTTTTCTTGCCTTTGTTACGCATTTTGTACCACTGCCTTTTTGAATAAACTTTACAGTATTCGAACCTCCAGCGACGGTCTCTGGATTTTTAACAGCAGAAAGAAATTAACAGATATCACTTTATCCATCCATCCATCCATCCATCCATCCATCCATCCATCCATCCATCCATCCATCCATCCATCCATCCATCCATCCATCCATCCATCATATCCATCCATCCATCCATCCATCCATCCATCCATCCATCCATCCATCCATCCATCCATCCATCCATCCATCCATCCATCCATCCATCCATCCATCCATCCATCCATCCATCCATCCATCCATCCATCCATCCATCCATCCATCCATCCATCCATCCATCCATCCATCCATCCATCCATCCATCCATCCATCCATCCATCCATCCATCCATCCAACCAACCAATTACAACATATACATATACACAATACAAATCTCTTCATCCTTCTCCAACTACTTACTCCTGCCCGTTGTCATGGACACTTGTTGCTCCCACCAAGTAGTATCTAGATGGGGTCCTGAAGTAGATGGCTGCCCTCCAGTTATTGATATAGCCGGTAGTACGCAGCTATGGCGAATGTAGCGTTTATTGTGGCAACAGCGGAACCTGAATCTCCTGAGAACAAACAAATAAAATTACAACAGCGATTGACAGCGAAAGACACTTTTGATCAAGAACTGATGCTGAAATCAGTCATATTGGCCGCGGCAAGCAACTGTTACATTTTTGTTTTCTCTAGTTCTCTGATGCTCTGGCCATGGATAAATATAGCATTTGTGTGTGGAACCAGCTTTGTCAAGCAAACATATCCATGGTCTTTTGGTCTCGTAGGATTTTTATCGTCGAATTATAAAAGTTACATTAGTTTCATCATGATGCGAACCACACACGGATACAGCAGCGTAGAACCGAGTCACTGACACCAATATCAATCGTAGACTGTTCGGTGTCAGTACTGCATTTACTCGAAAGCATGCAGTGGTATAATCATTGATACCAGCTCACCTGTCTTCATAATGGTCGTGATGGTAACTTCCGATTCCAGTTAGAAAACCGTTATCTGGACATTTGTAATGGACCAGCTTGTCAAAGTGATTCACCCATCCTGACCAACTACATTCTCCTCTTGTAGCCTTGTTGTATTTGCACGAGAACTTGAATACGCGATCACGGTGGCATGAGCTGTACAGTGACTGAACAAAGTTCAGAGCTCTTCCTTCAAAAAAGTAGAAAAGTAAAATCATGTTTAACCATACCAGCAGAATTACTGGAAAAGACGCACGCTCTTGACTGGTGGAAATTCTGTAGAAATTCTATGGAAATTCTGTGGAAATTCTGTGGAAATTCTGTGGAAATTCTGTGGAAATTCTACTGGAAATTCTGGAAATTCTATGGAAATTCTACTATGGAAATTCTGTGGAAATTCTACTGTGGAAATTCTACTATGGAAATTCTGTGGAAATTCTACTATGGAAATTCTGTGGAAATTCTGTGGAAATTCTGTGGAAATACTGTGGAAATTCTGTGGAAATTCTGTGGAAATTCTGTGGAAATTCTGTGGAAATTCTGTGCAAATTCTGTGGAAATTCTGTGGAAATTCTGTGGAAATTCTGTGGAAATTCTGTGGAAATTTTGTGTACATGCTGAATTGTGTGCATATTCAAAATCATGGAAATTTTAATTTACACAGAATCAGTACACCGGCCAAGAGAGAGCGCTTTTTTCAGTGACTCTAGCTGGCTAGTGCATCATCATTAGGCCATAAATCGGTCCCTTGAGTATACCGCATGGACAAATACATTGAAATGGAAATACTGGAAAATCCCTCCAAGCTATGGAAAGAACCGTCGAACTGACAAATACTCTATTCACATATAGCCGTCCGGTCGGGGAATTGAACCAGGCGCAACAGCGGTGAGATCGAGGCGAGAGGCGTAACCACTCGATGAACCACCCAAGCTTCTTTGAACCCAAGACGGTTTGAAATAGGAAAATATTGAGGAAAGTGGAAAATTCCCATTCAATTTGAATTGTATCAATTTTCAGTTGAGCTATTGATCATGATCAGAGGGGAGATGAAGCCATGATATTTTTTTGAATACATAAAATTGTTAAAGTGACACATATTTGTTCAGCATATTTCCATTCATTCATTCATTCTTACCTCTACGGCAAGTGAAAGTGAACGCTTGATCAAAGCGGTTTGCATAAGCAACTCGAGATGTAGTTGGTGTGGTGCATCGAGGTGTACGACGCCTACCCCGCCTACCCCGCCACAACCAAGCTTCCGAGGAATTCAAAATATCCGCAACAATGAGGATAAACAAGAAAGCTGCCAACTTCATTTTCACGAGGAGGCGATACTTCACATGTAAACAAGAGGAGAAGAATAACTGATAAACTGAACACAGGTTGATTAGACTACAAATCTATCTATACTTAATCACGAGGAGGCGATACTTCACATGTAAACAAGAGGAGAAGAATAAATGATAAACTGAACACAGGTTGATTAGACTACAAATCTATCTATACTTAATCGTGAAACCAACTTCATTGTCACGAGGAGGCGATACTTCACATGTAAACAAGAGGAGAAGAATAACTGATAAACTGAACACAGGTTGATTAGACTACAAATCTATCTATACTTAATCGTGAAACTCCGCAGAGATGGATATGAAATTTGAGCTCAAGACCTTAGCCCGTAAAAATAGACTCGAAACCCGTCGATCAACTGCGAGACCACGAGCACCAGAGTTCTGTACGGCCCCCGCGAAATGATCCCGAACAGTGTACGGCTAGTGATCCCGACCGCGAAATGATCCCGAACAGTGTACGGCTAGTGATCCCGACCGCGAAATGATCCCGAACTGTACGGCAAATGATCCTGAATGATTGCTGAATAAGCTAACATATTATCAATTTTTTGCTTTCCACGAAGCATATATAGAAATAGTCCATGAAGCTGAAGTAGTAAAGAAAAAAAATACTCCAAACTGAAGCCAAATAATACAGAAAAAAAATTACGGAGACTCAATTGACCGGCCGCCATCTTGTATAAACAAAAGCAAATTTCGCGCCAAACCTTCGACAAGCCGGGCCAGCCCGCTTCATATAATCAGGCCCTTACAGAACAAAGTAAGTTTGACTCAAACGTCATGTACCAGGTAGCTGGATCGATTGCTAAACAGCATACATTTTCCTAGTCTTCTACGCACCCCGGCGTTTTGGACGGAACTAAAAACGGTTGCGCGCGAAGGAGACTAACATTTTCCGATCCTCAGATGATGCGATAAGCTCGATCTGGTGCTCAGAAAAGATTTTCACACTCAAAGTCTTTTCAGTATATTTAACATTTTGGAAGTGAGAAATAGCTCTTTAATACACGCCCAAAAGCCCCAAACAACAGCTAGCGTCGCGCAAATTTGTACGCGAGACCAACCACAAAAATGACTGTAAACTTTTGCTTCACGGAAAATATTTGACTCATTTCGATTCTCAAAAGCTTTACAGACAGTAGCTCTAAAAAATAAGTTCTCGCTCACAATTCTGATTCGCGAACTTCATCTCTAGTGCTCGGCGGAGTTTCGCGAATAAAGTAGGGACTGGCAGTGAATCTAATTAGCATGCAAGTACAAGATGGTTTTTAATTACGTGCAAAAAGATCATTTTTATGTATACACATCGTGTGTGTTGCTCATACCTTGTGATTACTTCTGATCTCAGCTCCAGTTGACGATACACAACAGAGTGTTTCAGTTGTCTGACAAAAACATTTATTATCAGATCTTATCGCAGAAATTCTCTATAGCAACTGATCGACGTGGGCGCAAATGTTGTGAAAATTTGGAAACAAGAATATTCTTGAGAAAGACAAGGAGTTGTCGTCGTACACCCTATGCATAAATCGATTTCTGTAATTTGCATAAATTTGCAAAAACTGAAAGAATAACGAGTTAAGTAAAGGTAAAATAATAGATTGAAAGATCATCCACAGTTTGGTAATTATCCCAAAACTGAGTGCATTAATAAAAATGAAACCATCATAAAGTAGTAAGCGTTTGAAAGGTGCAAAATACATGGAAACGAGGCATTTAGGGCCAAAGTCCGGTTTCTGGCACAAATCTTTGTCATTTCAAATCACGGCTAACTTTTCAAGATTTCGTAGTACATTCCTAAAATTTGGTGTGTTCATTTTTGATAACACTCTCTTCAAAGAGATGGTCAGATATTGCTGTAACATATTCCCAATAACAAAGTAAATATGGAAGTGTTAGTAGTGGTAATCGTTAGTGTGCGAGTGCAATTAACGAGTAAGATTTTTTTCAACATCGTGTAATATCCGCCAAATGCGCCAAAAACTAACAGTCTTTTCGACCGAGTTTGAATTTCAATTTTCGCTTTGGATAAACACTCTAATTATATTTTAACCAACGCAAACTATTAAAAACAAAGTAAAATGTCTGCCTGAAGCTGTTTTAGCGTTGTACAAAATCATTTTTCTGCGTTTTTGTTTCACTGCAATTTGAGGTATTTCAGGGGAAACACACTAGACGCTTATTTTTTTATTTTAAAAATCGATTACATATGAAGTGAATAGTGGGATGGTTCAATATTTTGTGATTTGAGCTTCGCATTTGCGAGTTATAAAGGTTTGAAATCGTGATATGGTAATTCAGTGACGTCAACGTAGGCATAGTTTATTATACAAAAGTGCCCTTGTGCAAATTACTGACATTTTTAATCTGGCAAAAAGTTTTTCTACAACTTATATACATGATGCTAATTTTTTTTTTCCATTTCAGAAAAGAGTGCTACTTGAAAAAATATAAATAAGTTACGGCAAATGCCTACGTTGACGTCACCAAATTAGCATATCACGATTTCAAACCTTTATAACTCGCAAATGCGAAGCTCAAATCACAAAATACTGAACCATCCCACTATTCACTTCATATGTAATCGATTTTTAAAATAAAAAAATAAGCGTCATAAGCACTTTATACCGACAGATCTAGCCCATGTGGACAGTTCAGTTTTGTTTCAAAATTTCACTTTGGATTAACACTCTAATTTCACTTTTACCGTTCAAAAACCATCACAAATAACTTGAACTCTTTGCTAAAGCTGTTTCAGCATTGTACAGAACGTATTTTCCAACCTATTGGTTTTTGGCGCTCAATAGGCGCGTTCGTAAAAAAAATATCCTCGTTAAATAGTCCCGGGTAATAGTGTGAGTGATGTTTTAAAATGAATCCTAACCAAACTGCACGAGCCGTAAATCACGAGCACTATTAATCGTTAATTATACGAGCATGCTAATGATTACCGTTTAATCAGTAATATTGTTGCAAAAATTGGCAAAGCATTTATGGGAAGCCATTCGATGGTAAATAAACAAACCATCAATGTCAAACTGGTGAGTTTTTATTGGACAAAGACAAGCAACCATGTTGAGATTGTACAAGAATACCTAGCCTGACAATAAGAGCAGTGAACAAACAGTGTTGTATAATTGAAAGTCCTCAACGAAAGGACTTGTTTATCATGTTCTTCAGTATTACAAAATTTACACTGACAAGCGTTCACACTCACTGACACGGCCACATGCATGAAACAAACTTCACTGAAACTGCACTAATTACACAAGTGTTGGAGTTAAAAGAAAACTACGCAATTCATTCAGGAAATCTACTTCTGTCCGACTTTAAATATGTGACAGTGCAGTTGTTGAAAGTGCTGGCTTGGGAAAAAGTGATATTTCATACCTGCATTTTGAAAAGACTGGTTCAAGAAATTAGGACCCCCCGTGGAGCGAGCGCCAAAAAGCGCATGCTGACCTTCGCAGGATATCAGTATAAACACGTTAAGAATTCCAAACCTATTGAAATCTAAGGTCGTCATTTGTCAGTTTAAACTCTAATTGGTGACAACTGGTGGTTTAACATTTTAATAATTCCACTTTTTATAATTTACTTTCAAATATTAAAAACATGGCCCGCGCCTATATTTCTTTGGACGATGGGTCTCATTTTAAATCGATGTTTTGTCAGGTATTCGTAAATTTCATAAAAATCACAATAAATAAAGACAACATCTTTTGATTTACGATCGATTTTGAAACACTCCATCAGAGAAAATGCTTATATTTTCCAAAATCCAAGATGGATTTTAATGACCTCAAACAAGTGTACAAACAAGTGTGAAGGATTACGGTGCCAAGTTTCAACAAAATCCATTGGTTGGAAAATGCTCCACAAGCGACTGCTAAATTTTAGTACTAAATACTATTCTCACACATATTGTCATCGCTGCCGTACAAATGTTAAAATAAAACTAAATTTGAAACTTAATCATCTGAAAGCTTCCTATCACTCGCAACTGTAGTGCAAAATTCACGGAAATGGGAAGCATACAACTTTAAAATCCAAAATATTATATTCTGCGTTATAAAAACATTTCTGTCGATTTTTTTTCCATAATTTTTCAATATGACATAGAGCAACATATTCGAAAACACTTCACCAAGTTTCAGCGTTTTCTTTACATACGGTTTGGAGAACTTCGGTATAGCAAACGAAGCCACTTCAAGTCTTCCGTATTCGAATCTGCTTGACTGATGTAAACACCGCTGGATGTGTTTTGAAATTCTTCATGGGTTTCTGGCTCAAATTAGATTTTCATTGATAATGAATGTCATTGTGGGAGTATAACGTGCGTGTTTCCCAAGTAAATTGAGACCCATCGTCCAAAGAAATAGGGTTTTATAGATAGTTTAGATAACATTAAATAGGGAACGAAGAGTCATTTTTCCACATAGGATCTGTTTAATAAATCGTTATTATTATTATTATTATTATTATTGTTATTATTATTATTATTATTATTATTATTATTATTATTATATTATTATTATTATTATTATTATTATTATTATTATTATTATTATTATTATTATTATTATTATTATTATTATTGTTATCATTATTATTATTATTATTATTATTATTATTATTATTATTATTATTGTTATTGTTATTATTATTATTATTATTATTATTATTATTATTATTATTATTATTATTATTATTAAATAGGCGCGGGCCACCTTAACTTTAGTTTTGTGATTTGTACCTAACTTTGGTAAAGTGTAAACACAGGGCTCTCTACCACAGGAAACGCATCAAAAAGGCGCGCAAATGCAAATATATTTTTAGTTATTCTTCAGAACCAATGTTTGGGCTGCCTGTGGTCAGTGTACCAAAGATCCCTGCTCGCTCTGTAGTGAGTGGGAAGTAGGTACGCGGTTCGTGCCGTGCGGTGACCGTGCCGTGTCCAAGCATTCTGATTGGTTGAGCGATGATTTTGCGCGCTGTGATTGGTTGAATAGATGTCTTTGATTCCGTACATACGAAAACGACTCTATAAATAACCGTATGATTCAGACCGTTAATGCATACATGTAATCAGTGACAACGAACCACTAAGCTGCGGCATTGCAGAAACAGTATGCAAATTAAGGAACTTGACAACTTCGTTCGTCGTTTTTCTAATTTTGCGCGCTGTGATTGGTTGAATAGATGTCTTTGATTCCGTACCGTAACGAATGTATACATGTAATCAGTGACAACGAACAATGGCGTCGAGGTTGGCGTTCGTGTTTTCCACTAAGATGCGCTATTGCAGAAACATTATGCAAAGTTAAGGAACTTGACAACTTCGTTCGTCGATAAATTGACTGAGTTTGCATGATTTTTTTGTTTTATTATTTCAATGTGCGTTTATCTAAACAAATCTAACTTTTGGTCTTTACAATAAACCATCACACCATCGTACATTCTTTGTAGACAGAAAACCGTTGAAATGCTGGTGTGTTTGGAATTTTGACTTAACTGAATTACAAATCAAACTAGTACAACCATTTCACCAAGCTTGCTCAACTTATTATGGATCGAATTCACTTCAGCTTCCCTCGACAGCATGCTGGAGCACATGCTGGAGCACATGCAGGCTGGCAAATTGGCATTGGGGGTGCGGGTGGACAGCACATAACCATTGGGGGTGGTGGCGGTGGTGGTGGAGGGGGAGCAGCAGGTTGACAACATGGCATCGGGCAAATCTTCATACAGTGATGGATGCAAATTGGTGCACATGGTGGGGGAGCAGGTGCAGGGGCACCGGGGGATCCTGCAGGTCCGGGAGGTCCCATAGGTCCCCCAGGTCCCATAAGTCCCATAGGTCCATTGAATCCACGACATCCAGGGGATCCGGGAAGTCCATTACATCCTGGTGGTCCTGGTGGGCCCGGTATTGGTGGTGGAGGAGGTGGTGGCATAGGCATAGGCATACACATCATTGGTGGAGGGGGTGGGGGTGGTGGAGGTGGTGGTGGAGGTGGAGCCGCACAGCATGCTGGGGTACACATAGGAGCACACATTTGACCACAATCCATCCCACATGGGTTGGCGCTACGCTTTGCAACTACATCTGAAAGAAATCACAACAAGTGTAACTCTATCTTTAGTGACTATTGTTTTTAATAATAACTGCAAGGCAAAATTAAAACAGAAACGATAATAGATCTTTCCCTCATTCCAAAACTCTGCATCGGATTTTAAAATTGATCGCTGCTTTCCCATTGAGAAAATCGATGTCCTAAAATATTTATTAAACATCTTACCTTTGTCTTTTACCATTCTTTGTACCTTCACAACTTTACCATGGTAATCATAGGCTTCCAAAACTATAACCGATGAGATATTTTGTTAGCCAAATATGGCGATCGTAAATTTAACCACAATCCTTTGGAACGTGACACGTTCACAAGTCAAGCAGGTAGCAGCTTGAAAATGACAACTTTTAACATTTTCAAAACTATTTTCAAAACTATTTGTTATGATGTTTAATTAATTTCCTTAATTAAGATAGAATATCCTCTCTGCGCAGAGAAGCGTCGTTAAATGTACAACCGCCATTTTTGTCAGTATAAAAGTATTTTTTTTTTTTTTAACATAAAACAGCATTGATTGCATTGAACTCGCACTCTACTGATTTGCGAGACTTGTATATGTTTACATTCGTATTGGTATTATTTATATTCTATTTTATATATTGATACCGAAGGCGAAGTGGACATTGCTGGACAATTACAAAAGAAACCTAACAACTTCTACGGTTTCTGATCAGTACCAAACAACACTGGGAAGACAAAACAAAGTAACTTATGAATAATTTAGGTCATCGTTTCCATGTCAACACGTCCTGTCACGTACCTTTTCTTGCCTCGTAAGAGACGACTAACAAAGTTGCCCAAACTAAGATAATCCTCAAAGCCATGGTTTTCTACACAGATCAAACATTTCAATGTAATAAATGTTTTCTTAGATATAAAAGTATATAGACGGGAAGAAGGATCGTCAGATAGCCCACTGGCAAAGCAGGTCATTGTACGGGTATCATCAATTTTACATCACATTACCGCAAAAAAACTAAGCTAATTTACCTTGACCCTAAGCAACACAAAGAAGAAAGAGTAGAACAGTTTATGAGGAGAAAGGATATTGGGGACAAAGCTGTTGATATAGATGACCAAGCAGCATTGATGTAGTTGACCTATTTGTGTACTTTGAGAACTAGTGTGTTGGGAAGACAAAAATAGCCGAAAACAACGATTAAACTATTCAAATCGATGATATATGGATGGTTCTGAGTATAAAGGAAACTCATCTGTTTTAGTAAAGAGAAGTTCAGGGATTAATTATAGGTGTAGTTAGCGTGTGTTACCTGGTATTGCATCCCTGTGCCCTTGAAATGTGTATTTGATTTGTCTTTACGGCAAAGAAATAATATCGCTGCATAAATTATGAATGATATCTGACATTTTGATATGGCGATCTGAGCAATAATTTTGCTTTGTCTGTGATTCCATGCAATGACATCAGACCTCATTATATCCTTCACTCTGATTGGCTACTTAAGTGCCCGACATCAAAGGTTAAAGATTTTTGGGTATTTTTGTGTTGTGTTGTATGTGGAAGATTTAGGTTCTCAGAAGAACGCTTTTCATTGTCAAAGTTCCCAAAATAGCCGAACGTTTTCGTTTTTGTCTATGCAATGACTTAAACACATGTCAAAGTCTCTGACACAGAACGCCAACCAGTTTAATTCATATAAAATTCATTAGAGCCTAAAGCTAAGAAACTTTTGAACTCATTTAATAGGCTAGTTTACACTTCGAATGACAAAAGTTTTATATGAAAAACCTAAAATAAAAAGAAAGAAATGCAAATTTTGAAATTAAGCTTTTCAACATCTCGAAATGCCAAGCTTTGTAGAGCGAAGGACAGGCCACCCGTTTCCAACAGAGAGTTGTAAGTGAACTAAAGTGATCTTTGAGTGAGGTGTCCAGTGTGTTGTCTTGTATTGTGTAATTTTAGGTGGCATACTTATCAATAAATTATCACCTCTTGGAGAAGTCCTAGAAAAGCGACAACCTCATTGAACGATTTAGAGATCAAGGACATCGACGAAGAAACCCGTCAATTAAGGTAACTATTTTAAATTTTTCTTCCCTTCAATAATTTCTGTTTTTGCTGTCAGTTTTTGTCATTGTCGCTTCCTTTGTTCTTTGTATTTTGTTTCGTTTCTTTTATTGGATGCTGTAATCTCGAAGTATTTTTCACAACTGATGATAACTTTTTAGCGACAAAGTCGATGTTTTGACTAAGACTTAAACGGACAACAAACCGATATCTCGTAAAAGTATTTATTAATAATAATAATTTACTATTGTTTGCATCCACTTCATCAAGTTGGTTTTTACGACTGATAGAATTCTCAAGTGAAATTTGACGTTTTTCAATTTTTTCCTGACATTAATTTGAAGTGAACTGAGAGATTAGTAGTATCTTTAGTCTCAATAAAATACTCGATAACGCTGGTACTTCTTGATTTAACAAACTCAAAGTAATAACCATTTTACGAAATATCAATCTTTCTAACTGTCATATTGTTGAAACTTTTGAAACAATGCCAGTTCGACTATATAGATTTCCATTTCTTGATCTACTGGAGTGATTTTATTTAAACCTAAAAATCTAATAGTCAATTTCTAATAGTCAATTGAAAACAAAAGAATACATTGAATGATATTAGGGTTTGTCTATCGGACAAATATCTATTTCACGGATTTAGTAGTTATCCCTCTAACACAAGTGTGGTAAGTAATCATTTAGCGGTTCCAAATTCAATCACTATTTGTCTGAAATATTTTCAATTCAGTTTAAATTAACTCTTGCTTATTCGTAATATGTAAAATATCATTCCAGAAATAAATAAATAAAAGGAAATATTATTTTAGGCTTTTTCTTTTCACTTCAATACGAATTCTGTTGTTTGCTATATTTTCAGTTGTTTTCTTAATGGATTATTATAAGGAGTTTACTTTCACTTGTTTGTCTGTGAACTGGAACTGAGATTAAAAGAGTATAGACTCCTTTTTGTTTCTTTTATTTTTAATTTTCTTGTTCTCTTCCTTCCTTTTTTTTTCTTTCTTCTTTAGAAACGTGTCCAGTGTCACGTATAACTTCCGCTTGGACGCGCGCGCTACACTTTCCCGCCAAAATTAATTTCACGGTACGTGTCGTCTTTTGAACTGACAACATGAAGAATAATTATTATAGATATTTATGTTTTTATGCTGCTTGATAAACCTTAATATATAAAATATAATTGACAATACCTATAAGTATTTATCGTAGTAAAAACTTAGGATCCATAGTATCGGTGAAGAACAATCAATGATGAATATTTTAACACTACGATTTTTTTAGTAAAGCAAAAAAGACAAAAGAAACGTAATGACATCCAGTCCTATTTTGAGATGCCATAGAGAAAATATTTCGCAATAAAAGAATTACACACGTACAAGTTTAAATATGTGATAGACTCGCTGATAACTAAACAATAATTATAAGAAGGAATTGTTTACAACATCATGTATTTTTTAATCCAGGTACAATAATGCGTTTCTTGGTGGTTTGTTGTCTTATTGCCGTTGCCTATGGCAAGCCTAACAAAGGTACGTTGGTTGTAATGTCTGATAGCTTAATTAATTCTACACAGTCATAGAAGCAACACGAAATAGCACTGAAAATAGTCATTTTGAGTCTAAGAAAACGACACTGATCCTCGATCTCATTGACTGTCTTACAAGTCAATGAACCTTTTACTCGGTAGTCGCGTCTCTTATAGTTTTGAAAATATTTTGATGACGTACAATTAATATTGCAGACATTATTGATAAAGAACAAGACGCTCTACTAGCGTGAACTTGGGCTTCTTAATAAAGCTGAAATTCATGATTTTAGTATTTGGGGGGGGGGGGGGGGGGGGGGGGGTGAAATTTTTACAGGTCATTTTGGGGAGTTTTGAGATTCGTATATGGTGGTGAAGTCTTGGGTCTAATTGTATATGACTATACCTGCACCTGCATGTCCGCTAAGAGAAGGAGCAATTCAATTCAATTCAATTCAATTCAATTCAATTCAATTCAATTCAATTCAATTCAATTCAATTCAATTCAATTCAATTCAATTCAATTCAATTCAATTCAATTCAATTCTTTTATTCACACTATATAAAGAAAAATATTTACAAAGAAAAATCTTATATGACGTTTATAATAAAAAGCTGTACTATAGGTAATTGGAAGTATATGTCAATATTTGGAAACTGTGAGCACTGAACAGTATTGCTGCAACTTGCTCAAATCCAGAGCATTAGAAACATGCATTATTCTCATAAATTACCAAATTAACATCATGTCTCTTTTTATTTCAAAAGATGTTGTAAAGCGTAGTCCTAACCCATGTGGGATGTCATGCCCAGTATCCTGTGCACCTCAGTGCAGCACAATATGCTGTGCTGCACCTCCACCCCCACCACCAATGATATGCTGCCCACCTCCACCACCACCACCTTGCTGTCCACCACCAATTCCAGGACCTCCAGGACCTCCCGGATGTCTCGGACCACCAGGACCACCCGGATGTAGTGGATTTCCTGGTTGCATCGGTCCTATGGGACCTATGGGACCAATGGGCCCCGCTGGGCAACCTGGATGCCCCGGTGCTCCCGCTCCACCTGCTCCTCAATGTCCACCAATCTGTATCCATCACTGTATGAAGATTTGTCCGATGCCATGTTGTCGACCACCAGCTCCTGTGCCGGTTATATGCCCACCACCACCATGTCCCCCTCCACCACCCCCTCCAGTATATTGTCAGCCATCTTGTGCTCCAGCATGTTGTCGAGGAAAGAAGTAAAGCAAAAAAGTCTCTAAATGTCGATAACCAGCGGGAACCTGCTGACGAGATTTGCACTGAATAGTTTTCTTCTACAGAGTTCAGTATTGAAGATCCCAATGAGAAGCATAAACCTCACTAGCAGAGGTGATTAATTAATCGCATGTGTAGCGTTAATATAGTTATTTATTATTATAATATAATAGTGCTGTGTAAAATAAAATAAAACAAGCATGTCCATGCATGTGAAACTTTTGTGCATGATCAGTTTACGGTGTTGTTTTTCAGTTCGCTAGAAAAAAAACACTAAATCTTCGGGTCGATCTTTACGTCATAGCCGCCATATCGGCTCCCGATGCTCGTAGCCAGTATGCGGTGAGCCTAGGCAGTTGCCTCGGTAAAACATCGCTGATCGTTTTATTTAAAACTCAGTTAACGTCACGGTTATAGTTCTCATTTCTTTAATTATTTTCGGCTGCACCGGCAAAAGTGCCTCGGAAGAGATGTTGGTCTGGCTATGGACTTGCAAAGCCTTTTTTTTTTTAACTGAAAAAACTGGAAAAAAATAAAAAAAAAAATATATGAATAGCTTCTCTTGTTAGTCCATCTAACGTGACGGCTGCATTTTTGTTAATATACAGTCATTCTCAAAAAGGTTGTCCAGATGAAAAGACTACAATACTACAATCAAATCACGTGATTCAGTATGTTTTCAATTTCTGCACGCGGAACTGCGAGTTGATACCAGCGCCATTACATTCAGTTCTCACAATGCCGTGTACTTTTGCATCTCAAATTGAAATTCCACGCGAGGAAATTGAATACATAATGAATCACGTGACTTTATTGTAGTATTGTAGTCTTTTCATCTGGACAACCTTTTTGAGAATGACTGTATATACCGCAAGAATATAGTGTTATTTCTATCATTTCCTTTTCTATCCTTCGCACTTAGCTGTACTCTTAGGCCGTGTTTACACTTGAGCGCTTTACCAAGGTACAAATCAGAAAACTAAGGTTAACCGCTCAACAAACAATAGTTTTCTAATTTCTACCAAGGTTCGGTATAAACTCGTTTACTTCAGTAAACAAACAAGTGTAAACACGGCCTTACAGTGATTTTATCATCATTAGTACATTCAGTACGTCTAATTCCATTGTGTTCTTTTGTTTTCTTTGACTATATTTTACACACTAATAATCGGTATCTGTTTCACGGGTTTATGAAAAACACTACTAAGCTAGATAACTGCTTACAAGTTTTTATTCATTTTATTCCAGTTCCTCATTATTCCATTTTAATCCAGTTTGTCTGCAAGGAGTTCTTTCGCACACCAACCTAATGGATAATTGATCTGGGTTATTGTTCTTTCGCACACAACCTATTATGGATAATTGATCTGGGTTATTGTTCTTTCGCACACAACCTATTATGGATAATTGATCTGGGTTATTGTTCTTTCGCACACCAACCTATTATGGATAATTGATCTGGGTTATTGTTCTTTCGCACACAACCTATTATGGATAATTGATCTGGGTTATTGTTCTTTCGCACACCAACCTATTATGGATAATTGATCTGGGTTATTGTTCTTTCGCACACAACCTATTATGGATAATTGATCTGGGTTATTGTTCTTTCGCACACAACCTATTATGGATAATTGATCTGGGTTATTGTTCTTTCGCACACAACCTATTATGGATAATTGATCTGGGTTATTGTTCTTTCGCACACACAACCTATTATGGATAATTGATCTGGGTTATTGTTCTTTCGCACACAACCTATTATGGATAATTGATCTGGGTTATTGTTCTTTCGCACACAACCTATTATGGATAATTGATCTGGGTTATTGTTCTTTCGCACCCAACCTATTATGGATAATTGATCTGGGTTATTGTTCTTTCGCACACAACCTATTATGGATAATTGATCTGGGTTATTGTTCTTTCGCACACAACCTATTATGGATAATTGATCTGGGTTATTGTTCTTTCGCACAGAACCTATTATGGATAATTGATCTGGGTTATTGTTCTTTCGCACACAACCTATTATGGATAATTGATCTGGGTTATTGTTCTTTCGCACACAACCTATTATGGATAATTGATCTGGGTTATTGTTCTTTCGCACACCAACCTAATGGATAATTGATCTGGGTTATTGTTCTTTCGCACACCAACCTAATGGATAATTGATCTGGGTTATTGTTCTTTCGCACACAACCTATTATGGATAATTGATCTGGGTTATTGTTCTTTCGCACACCAACCTAATGGATAATTGATCTGGGTTATTGTTCTTTCGCACACAACCTATTATGGATAATTGATCTGGGTTATTGTTCTTTCGCACACAACCTATTATGGATAATTGATCTGGGTTATTGTTCTTTCGCACACAACCTATTATGGATAATTGATCTGGGTTATTGTTCTTTCGCACACCAACCTAATGGATAATTGATCTGGGTTATTGTTCTTTCGCACACCAACCTAATGGATAATTGATCTGGGTTATTGTTCTTTCGCACACCAACCTAATGGATAATTGATCTGGGTTATTTTAGTTCGACTGCCACGTGGTCTAACACTGTAAAGTTGATATTGAAGTAATACACCATTTTAGGTTCTTACGTTGTATTGCCGATTACTCTGTACGCAAGATCGACTAGGATTTGATGGGCGTCAGTGATTAAACAGGAACCTTGAATACATTTTTGATTTTCCTGTGATGTTGTAATTACTGAGAGGAGAGCCTGGGCAACCACTGATGCAACAGTCGATCTCTTTTTTTTCCTACTTTTTTCTATTCTTAATTATTTTAGTTCTTTAGGATTTCCATTTTATTTCTTTGATCCGTTATGATTCTTTTTACTTCCGTTTTCAATTATCAAAACTATTACAGTAATTACCAAATTTATTATTAGTGATGCGTCATCTTCAATGCCCAAATATAGTCGTCTAATTTTTATGACGTCATCCGCGATTCTGTAAATAGAATTGCTCCTTCAATCGCGCGCGCGCGCTTGTCAACAAATAAAAGTATCTGTGACGTCAAAGTGTGAGCGGACTAAATTCATCGTAGTTTTTCTGGGCGCAAGTACATAGACATTTTTTTTGTTCTTGATTGCTAAAAATGTCGGTCAAAGTTGACTTAAGGCAGCTCTTAGAGATCGCCTTAGCAACACCTGAAGTTGGCAATGTCAATTTTAACGTTCTACGAGGGTTTTTACACGAGGTTCTCAAACATCTTGGAATAAGGAAGAAAGTTATTTACATCAACGAAGATAGTGATGATTTCAAGACAGCATACGATTTGATATGCGATGGTATTATTGAAGTCAGAGCTCGAACACCCAGTGACTTAAACTTGATTGAGGAGCATGTCCATAAAGGGGACGTCGGAATGCTGACCTATTCGCCGACTGTGCGACGTGGAATAGCATCAGACGACGTGGTGCAACAACTTGATTCATCCTCAAGGCGAACTAAGTCTGCCAGTCCAAGAATCAGCAAGGAACTAATTCCTTCCGATGGCAACAAATCTGACTTTGCGATAAATAAAGGAGCAGAAATATCCCTTACTGTAACTCCTGCAGATTCTCTCCCGAGCGGTGAAGGCTCGATCACTCCGGGGATGGGCTTGCAGAAATCTTCACCAAGCGCAAGACGCAGTGGGGAAAGCAACCGAGGGGATCTTCTTAGAAGTCTGAAAATAAATATCGCAGAACTTCAAGCACGTGTTGAGAGCTTGGAAGCAGGAATGGGTTCTATAGCCGCGAAGTCCACCGCATCCATGTTTTTGCACGGTGACTCTAAGACGCCAGCAAAGGACATGCTTGAAGTGATCAACATCGGAAGAAAACTTGAAGCTTCGGAGAGCACGATTCAAGGTCTCTCTGAAATGATTGATGCTCTCACATCAGATTTGAACGGGATTAAGGAAGACTTTGCAAAGATCCATAAAATCGACGCCGTATCGGTGGAAATTGAAAAACTCAAAGACTCGTTCAGAGAGTTTAAAAAAAACCAGGCTCCAAAAGAGGAGGTCAAACAGGACATTATCGTCGAAGAAACTGTCAGCGAAGGTACAAGTATGCGGTTGGAAGGAATGGAAAACAAAATAAGAGACCTTAAGGAAGAACTCAAGAACTTCATGAAACACACTAAGAGCGCTCTTGCTAAGCCTAAGTCGCCATCGCGTAAACCTTCGATGGATATGGCACACATTGAACGCATTATAGACAGGAAGGTGAACCATGGCATCAGCCAACTTGCTCAGCAGTTTTCGAACAGTAACTCCAATGCTCCCCCGCCTATCGTTATGTCCAGCGAGCCACCAAAGGAAATCTATGAGGCACTGGACAAGTGCGACGAGATACAGGAGGCGCAGGCTGTTTTGGAAGAGCACGTTAAAGATTTTGAAGTGCGTTTGGAATCCTTGGAATCCAAAGATGACGTCGTAGAAGAAACTACAGCTCCCCAGTCTTCTCATGATTTCATACGCGACTTGAAACAGGAGTTGACAAACTTGAAGAAGAAGATTGACCAAATGTCCAAAGATGCAACACAAGCTAATTCAGCAACAAAAAGAATGGACGTTGAGAGCAAACAAATGCATTCACAGATTATGGAAAATAAGCTGCAAATTCCTCAACTGGAAAACAGTCTTACGTTGCTAAAGAGAGAAACCGAAGAGATGAACTCAACTTTACAAGGTATCACGTTAATAAATGCATAATAACTATCTATCTATCTATCTATTTAATTACTTCGCAAGGCCATTTCGGCATAAACGCGAAGGTGCAGTGCACAGTCGAGAGCAGACACTGAGGGTGGTCACTGCCAGAGGTTTGTTTACGTCCTCAGTGGTTCTTTTACGTCCCTCCTATTCAAGTGTAGTGTAGTGTGGAGAGACGGGACCGCCATTTACGTGATCATCCAAGCCACGCGAAGGTCTAACCATTTGTAGATGTAATTACAAAGGCAGCACCTTCTCCTCAATTATTTTAAGACCCCGAGTAATGGTCCGGCCGGGACTCGAACCACGAACCTCCCTCACAATAGACCGGTACTCAACCATTATATTAATCCTCATCTGTTTTCTTTCTTGACTAGTACTTGTTTGTTGGTTTTCTTTCATCCTTCAATCTACGCTTTCTTTCTCTAAGTCTCACTCTTTCTGTGTCCTAGCACTTCTCGCCGAGAAAGAAGAACTGAAGCCTTTCCAGAAAGCCCGCTCGCGTAGCATCGATGGATCGGAAGACATCAGTCTTATTCGTACGATGATCTTTGACTTGCAAGAAGAGAAAGAGAACTTGAAACATGCCAACAAAAATGTTCTGGAGGATATTTATCAGAAACAGAAAGCTCTTGATGAACTGCATCGACAGGTAATAAGAACAACAAATTCGTACCTATAACTGGCTATAGCTATATGAACATGAACCTCTCGTAAGCGAACACCCTTTTGTCAAACATGGTGTTCACCAACGGCACGAGGTGGTCGCTTACGAGAGGTTGGTCGCTAAGAGAGGTTTGTCGGCATCAATAGATTGATAAAGAAATATGTATTAATTCATCGCCTTGCTTGCAGCTCGAGATGATTCAAATTGTCAAAGCAGACAAAGATCTTGTCACCAATGAAATCAGATTCAAGGCAGACAAGAAAGACATGGAGTTGAAGGTTGAGCGCGAAGACTTCGATCGTTACATAGGCTTGGTTGACCAATCACTGAGAGATCTTCTACAGAGACTCGAGGGGCACGTAAGTATTATATCAGTAGAGTCGTTACATAGGCTTGGTTGACCAATCACTGAGAGATCTTCTACAGAGACTCGAGGGGCACGTAAGTATTATATCAGTAGAGTCGTTACATAGGCTTGGTTGACCAATCACTGAGATCTTCTACAGAGACTCGAGGGGCACGTAAGTATTATATCAGTAGAGTCATTACATAGGCTTGGTTGACCAATCACTGAGAGATCTTCTACAGAGACTCGAGGGGCACGTAAGTATTATATCAGTAGAGTCATTACATAGGCTTGGTTGACCAATCACTGAGATCTTCTACAGAGACTCGAGGGGCACGTAAGTATTATATCAGTAGAGTCATTACATAGGCTTGGTTGACCAATCACTGAGAGATCTTCTACAGAGACTCGAGGGGCACGTAAGTATTATATCAGTAGAGTCGTTACATAGGCTTGGTTGACCAATCACTGAGAGATCTTCTACAGAGACTCGAGGGGCACGTAAGTATTATATCAGTAGAGTCGTTACATAGGCTTGGTTGACCAATCACTGAGAGATCTTCTACAGAGACTCGAGGGGCACGTAAGTATTATATCAGTAGAGTCGTTACATAGGCTTGGTTGACCAATCACTGAGAGATCTTCTACAGAGACTCGAGGGGCACGTAAGTATTATATCAGTAGAGTCGTTACATAGGCTTGGTTGACCAATCACTGAGAGATCTTCTACAGAGACTCGAGGGGCACGTAAGTATTATATCAGTAGAGTCGTTACATAGGCTTGGTTGACCAATCACTGAGAGATCTTCTACAGAGACTCGAGGGGCACGTAAGTGTTATATCAGTAGAGTCGTTACATAGGCTTGGTTGACCAATCACTGAGAGATCTTCTACAGAGACTCGAGGGGCACGTAAGTTGATCAGTAGAGTCGTTACATAGGCTTGGTTGACCAATCACTGAGAGATCTTCTACAGAGACTCGAGGGGCACGTAAGTATTATATCAGTAGAGTCGTTACATAGGCTTGGTTGACCAATCACTGAGAGATCTTCTACAGAGACTCGAGGGGCACGTAAGTATTATATCAGTAGAGTCGTTACATAGGCTTGGTTGACCAATCACTGAGAGATCTTCTACAGAGACTCGAGGGGCACGTAAGTATTATATCAGTAGAGTCGTTACATAGGCTTGGTTGACCAATCACTGAGAGATCTTCTACAGAGACTCGAGGGGCACGTAAGTATTATATCAGTAGAGTCGTTACATAGGCTTGGTTGACCAATCACTGAGAGATCTTCTACAGAGACTCGAGGGGCACGTAAGTATTATATCAGTAGAGTCGTTACATAGGCTTGGTTGACCAATCACTGAGATCTTCTACAGAGACTCGAGGGGCACGTAAGTATTATATCAGTAGAGTCGTTACATAGGCTTGGTTGACCAATCACTGAGATCTTCTACAGAGACTCGAGGGGCACGTAAGTATTATATCAGTAGAGTCGTTTTTATAGGCTTGGTTGACCAATCACTGAGAGATCTTCTACAGAGACTCGAGGGGCACGTAAGTATTATATCAGTAGAGTCGTTTTCGTATGAGTGGAAAAGTTACGGTTCCGTGCCGTGCCGTATTGAAAGAGTTTGGATGAGATGCACTGATCTGCACGCTTTTTTTTTTTTTAATTATGTATAACAAATATAAATATTAATAATGTACTATGTCAAATAATAATATTAATAATAAAAACATAACTATGTACTGCACAATCACTAAAAAACGCCTGCACGCTTTTTAATTGGTTCAGAAAGGAAGCCATTTGAGTGTCACGGTACCGTAGGTTTCCCACTCATACGAAAACGACTCTGTACTGCTAGCCTGATTTTCAGACGGCTCATGTGTCATACGCGCGCTCTCGCTTCCTTCACGATTGTGGAGGAAGCGAGAGCGTATGACACATGAGCCGTCTGAAAATCAGGCTAATGTACTGCGTGCACTGGATCAGTTGTTCAAATGGTAGCGTGGCACACTTGTTCTTGAACTATAACTTTGTAAAAAAATGCACTTTTTCACCTGTGTCTCGACAGGAAAATGTGCTGAGAGAAGCCATAGAGAAAGTCTCAGTACATATCAAAACAAAACTCGACAAAACGGAGGTCGAGCCTTTAAAGAACTTCCTGGAAGAGCGACTCAAGGCCTTCAAACCAAAACCAGTGCAGACTCGTCCACCCGAGGAGTACGCGGCGGGATTTAGGAAGGTACTGATCAAGAACTTCAGCTGCATCTCGTGCGATCGTCCTGTGGAGTTTGCAAGGGACGGAATGTTCCCTCCGTTGCCGTCGGCACAAGCTATGCCGGCGAAGAAGTCCAACCGACCTTACACAACATACGAGTTAGACCAAGTACGTCAGCATATGATGAGAGGACTCGACATCGAGCAAGAAGGCTTCGAGGCCATTGATAATCGACGCAGAAAGCTACAAAGTGAGCTACTCAAACTATGTTAGGTTGATATGGAACTATAAGTTTTACTTTTACTGAAGGATTATGGTAGGTTGATATGGATGACTATAAACGTTTTGGGGGTTACTTTTGTTAGTCTGATGCAGCTAACCCCTAGGATTAAAAAAGGCAGTCAAACTGCATGTAATAAATAAACAAAAACAGGTAATAACTACATGTAGGTACTGCGGTTTTGAAATATAGAAAGAAATATTGATTCCTCTGGCAAACTAAGGTATAGGGATGAGTTTAATTGAAAAACAATTGGGCGTAAAATACTTTTTGGTGATTGAATTTAATATTAATTTAACAATGGATAATGGCGTCAATCGGGCCCATAAATCTTTTCCCTTGCCATATTATGTGGGGGTTAGCTGTACTGTTAGTCCTGGGTTTTGCAAAGTGCAAAAGATCTTTTCTAACCCCTATGAGATTGTGTCTTATTTGATCGATCGGCAGTATATAATATGGCCGTAAATTCACTTCTAGAATCCTGTCCTTTTGATATCTTGTATTTCTAAAACTGCTTTATATAAATATTTATTTAGCAATCTAAAGACTGAAGAGTAACGAGAGCCGTGTTTGTTTTGTGTCTCGATATATTAAAGACATTAAGTTACTTGTTCCTGATTGAAATTTATTTATTTGACTTCACCTAAATATATGAGAATACTTGACACTTTAATATCTATGGTTATGCTATTTTGCACCAGGTGTGTAAAGATCTTTTCAGTATTTTGGCTTCCTGATTTGAACCTTGTGTCATTTATGAGCATATACTTAAAGACATTATAAATCGGTTATAGAGGCAGTTTACATGAAATCGTCATGGACTGATGGAAATTTTAAAGAACAAACACAAACACAATCGATATTCCACTGGAAAATAATCTCAACAAACCGTCACTGAAAAACTTGAAAACATCTTGATGATCAAACACTTGACACTTTGCACGAGAGATTGGTCCGGTTTCTGGTGCAAAATAGAATAGTAGAGAGTGTAAACTTACCCTTCTAAACAAAGCCGTGAAGCGAAAAGCACATGGAAATCCAACACGACGTATTTTGAACGCTATCGAATCGATAAAATGTCGACAACCACGAGAAGAATGAGTATCCGAATCGATAAAATGTCGACAACCAGACGAATAAACCATCGGGACCATCGGGGACACCATCGGGTACATCGTCGCGACATCGTGGCTGATTTTCGATCACCTGACTAGTTCCGAACACTATCCGAATTACTTACTTACGGACGGACGGACGGACTTTCACACTCGATGACATAGTGGCTACTTTCTTCTAAGAAGAGAAGTAGCCACAAAAATCTATTCAATATAAGCTGAATAGTTGGTGGGTTCAGTATTTTGTGATTTGAACCGCTCAATATGCAAATTTGCTGACGTCTACTAAGGAATTATTTATTATACAAAAAACGCCTTTGTGTTGATTATTGACATTTGAAAACTTACAGAATATTTTCAGTCTTTATAAATGATTTTATAACTTTTTTGCTCATTTCAAAAACTAAGTTCTTCTTGAAAAAGTCTAAATAAGTTATGGCAAATTCCTTAGTAGACGTCATCAAATTTGCATATTGAGATTTCAAACCTCTATAACTCATAAACGCAAGGTTCAAATCACAAAATACTGAACCCACCAACTATTCAGCATATATTGAATATATTTTTAAAATAATCTCATAGGGGTTAGTTGCATAAGTTATATTCGCTAAGTTTGAATTAAACAGGCCCTGGTGCCGGTTAAGATGACTGCATGTGATATTCCCTGGTTAAAACCCCTCAATCAGTACATACACAATCTGAAGACGTCTATAAACTAAAGATCTACAATCTCAAAACAGTAGCATTTTGACATGAACCCATTTTACTAGACTAATTTATATTATACCTCTAGACTCTAAATACACCTCCTCTCCCGGCATGTCCCTGCGGTACCATGTTGCATGATTGGGGAAACGTTACGTCATCCCGGGGCACATGCAACAAACAAATAGAGGGAGAGAGGGAGGGTTTTGGAGATGTCGTAGGTTCGAGACATCCAGGGTAAAATAACACACTGAATCACCTGCTTGGGACCTAGTCTTAAGTACGAGATAACGAAAAGTTCGAGATAAGCGAGATTCAAGATAACGGGAAGTTCCGTCGAGATATGCAAGGTTTTGAGATAACGGGACTCCACTCTATCTATATCAATAAATGTGAATACTAATTGCTATTCTTATTTTAGTGGTGTTCCAAACATGGAAGACCTCGCAGATGTGATTGACAGGCCATGTGGAGGCAGCCACACCCTCTCCTTTCCACACAGTCCCAGTATAATCCGTGGCCTGCACTTGAACAAAGAAGATTGCTCTACGGAGACTATCAAGAGTATCAAGACCCTGCAGAATGTTGATATTATGGGACAGGATGGTCACATATACAAGGGGTTGGTAGAGGACGTGCCTGTTCTGCCCCAGATTGGCAACAAGCCCGTGTCCCCTCGCTCTGTGCCACAGAGGGGTATTCAAGAAGAAACGAGGAAGTCACCAAGCCACAGCACAACTCCCACATCTGCTAAAGGAGATGCAGGAGCAATTGATGATGTTGATAGTTCTTAAAGAATGTATATTTATGCTCATCTAACTTACTAAAAGAGAGCTTAATAATTCAAATGGATTGTTTTGCTTCTCATTGGAAACAGTAAAAACAGTTTTTCTGTCTAACTTTCTTTGTTAAAAATCCGGATATCGAAATATTGTCTGAACTTCCCCTCCCTTTCTGAACCAATACATCTAAATTTCATCTTACAAGAAATGACATCTCAAAAATATATATATGTTGTTTTGCACTGCTAATTCCACAATAAATATTGGACAAGATTTCTTACATGTAATTTTATTGCAAAATGAGTGTAAATTAAAGTTTCAGACTCATTTGTATAAGTTCAGTTTATGGTCTGCACAGGGAACCATGGTCATGAGAAAGATTACAGTTTTGCTTCAACAAAGATGTTGCAGCTATCGATCGTTGAATCAAAACATAGTTTGTAGAATTATGGAGCATCATCCTCAGAAACCCAGGGGTATATAATCCTGTAAATGAGCGACAGAATATACCCCTGGGTTCCTGTGGCCTGTGCAGCTGGCACAGGGGGGAGTTGGAAGGGGAGTCTTAGGGGATTGGGGATGCCCCCTCCCTCCTCCTCCTCACTCCCTCTAGCCTTTTATTTTTTATTATTAAGTAGCACGTTCATGTTTAAAAGAATTTTGTGCTCAATTGTGATACGTGATTAAATAAACTACTACTACTACTACTTCCCCTTCCCCTCACCCTCTCTTTCCTTCCCTTTTGCCCCTGCACCAGCTACACAGGCTAGGGTTCCTGAAGATAATGGAGCATATGATCCACCATAATATCTGTATACCTTATACCCTAACTATATTCCCCTAACTACCTCTCAATACTATATTGAACCTATAAAGGGCACTAGCTTCCATAAATGTACACAGAATTAACTAAAACTCTACAGTTACAACTAGTTACCTCCAGTGACTCCAAGGGTGTTGTTAGTTCACAGAGGTTTGACTGGATTCAAAAGTTGATGTGTAACCAGTGGATTACATGGATCATGTCCATCTTTTAAGATCTTTAAAGAGAAGTTAACAGTTTCATATGCTTGCGTTAAAGAACCCATGGATATAACACCAATGCAAGGACCAAAGTAGTCCTTTATGTTACTCTCTTTGATTCCACCACTGGCCTCAATCAACAGATTTGGAAACTCGTCCTTTAATACCTTGGCTGTCTTGTGAAGAATTTTAGGTGAGAAATTATCCAACATCACTATATCTGCCCCTACACTTGCAGCACACCTAGCCTCCTCAACAGAACGGCATTCAACTTCAATCTTTATTGAAAACCCACCAACTTCCCTAGCTTTCACTACTGCTTTGCTAATGTCCCCGGCTGTCCATATATGGTTGTCTTTTAGCATAATCATACTAGACAGGTCGTTGCGATGGGTAGACGCACCTCCTACAAGGACTCCATACTTTTCAACAATTCTAAACCCAGGAGTAGTCTTTCGAGTTGCTGCAATTTCACCACTCCATTTGCATTCCTCTTTTAACGTGACTAGATTTCTAGCTTTAGAAGCTATTCCGCTTGCCCGGCACAAGCAGTTCAAAGCCAGTCTCTCTCCAAGTAAAATTTTATTCACGTTGCCCTTGACAACAGCAACGGTGCAAACTGGTTCTAGGGGTACCCCCTCTGGGTAATTCCATTGCACAGTGCAACCAAGTTCTTCAAAAACTGCATTGAAAAATGGCACTCCAGCAAGAACACCTTGGGATTTGCACAGGAGTACAGCCGTTTCTTCTGCTTCACCTACGACAAAACCTCCATAGTCAAAACTTGGCAAGTCTTCTTGTAGCCATTGTTGAACATAACGACGTACAGAGGTTGAGCAAAGAAGAGAAGAAAAGTTGGAAGCTCTTTGGCCCGGGTTTTGTGCATGTGGATTTTCCATATCAGAATTATGGTGTTTTTTTAATCACTCGAGTGATCTCGAGAAGTACTCTCGAGCATCTGCGAGGAGGAGGAGCCGGGTGACATTACTTTTGACCAGCGGATTACTTCGGTAATGTACAGCACAGGGAGCCCAAGCTAAGAAATTGAGTAACATTACATACAATAATACACTACATTTATTTTCCTTACTAGTAACACCATGAGTATCACAAGAAAGTACAAATTATATAAATAAATAAGTTTGTTGTACATTCATTAGAAAAGAGACAGTTTTCGAGACAGTACAAAAGGATAGCTTGGGCTCCCTGTGGTACTATCGAACTCCAAGGCCTGGTTCCATTGCAACAATAATAAAACCCATAGTGCATTGCAAGCAACATAACATGGCGACTTCAGTTGTGCGGCGGTTTTTGACTTTCACTCTTTACAGCAGTCTGATTACATTTACCTTGTCGTTACTTAATCTAGAAGAAATACAAAACACTAAATATGGCATAGAGATTGTAGGTGTTCCTGTTTTACTGAAAGAGGTAAGTTTAAGGCTGTTTTTCGTTTGGCCAATGAGTGAGTGCGACGTCAAAACACCTTGCAATGGACTTCAGAATTTTCGAACGCTTGATCAACAATGGGCCAGAGTTCGTAGAACACCTGCCTCTGGTATTTAGAAAGCTTCAGAAATAATAAATAGTACGTGTTGAAGTTCATAAAGCACTAGTCCTGATTGTATTGACCACATAAATTACACGATAAGATTCATGACATCATGTACAAATTATAATTAAGCTTTAAGCTTATACAATTACCAAAGCCACTTTTAATATAAAAGAGACCAGTTTTAGCTATTCTGGAGCTGCCTTATGCAACCAATAAACTAAGAGCGTCAATGTCCCTCGCATTGACAAGCTATAGAGTACTAAAGTGTGACGTCACGAAACAATTAATTTTGATTTTATAAATGAAAGAAGTTCACACACCAATTTTTATGACAATCGGTTAAATAGCGGTCGAGATATGGCCAGTTGAATATATAATTTGCCTTAACAAATCACTGTATGAAAATGCATCCCAGTGCTCAATTGCACCAGGGCACGAGTGAATGCTTATTAAAGCGTCTAGTTTTATTAGCTGAGGGCCACAAGTTTATAAGTGTATTGATACTTTTACTTGCGTCTAAAGTCTTTACCTTAGCTGAGGGCCACCCTTAGTTTTTATAGTAAGTGTAGTTTATAAGTGTATTTATACTTTTACTTGTACCCTCATTAAATAAAGCTTTACCTTACCTTACTCTCCCTTATTAAAATAAAGTTTATTACCTTTTACGTGCTACCCTCATTACCCTTACCTTACCTCCCCCTTAGTATTTTATAGTAGGGCCACAAGTTTTATTATTGATACTGAGGGCCACATTACAATACCCCCCTTATAAGTGTATTTTATACTTTTTATACTTGCTACCTACCCGTTAAATAAAGTCTTTACCTTACCTTACCATACCCCCCCCCTCCCTTAGTATTTTATAGTAATTTTATTAGCTGAGGGCCGCAAGTTTATAAGTGTATTTATACTTTTACGTGCTACCCTCGTTAAATAAAGTCTTTACCTTACCTTACCATACCCCCCTCTCCCTTAGTATTTTATAGTAATTTTATTAGCTGAGGGCCGTAAGCTGAGAGGGCCGTAATTTTATAAGTGTATTTATACTTTTACGTGCTACCCTCGTTAAATAAAGTCTTTACCTTACCTTACCATACCTCCCTCCCCCTTAGTATTTTATAGTAATTTTATTAGCTGAGGGCCGTAATAAGTGTTTATAAGTGTATTTATACTTTTACGTGCTACCCTCGTTAAATAAAGTCTTTACCTTACCTTACCCCCCCCTCCCCCTTAGTATTTTATAGTGCTATTTTAAATTAGCTGAGGGCCCCCCTCCCCCTTAGTATTTTAATTTTATTAGCTGAGGGCCGTATTTATAAGTGTATTTATACTTTTACGTGCTACCCTCGTTAAATAAAGTCTTTACCTTACTCCCCCTTAGTATTTTATAGTAATTTTATTAGTGAGGGCCGTTTTTATAAGTGTACTTTTACGTGCTACCCCCCCTTACCTTACCCCCCTCCCCCTTAGTATTTTATAGTAATTTTATTAGCTGAGGGCCGTAATTTTATAAGTGTATTTATACTTTTACGTGCTACCCTCGTTAAATAAAGTCTTTACCTTACCTTACCCCCCCCCCCCCCTAGTATTTTATAATTTTTATTAGCTGAGGGCCCCTCGTAAATTTTATAAGTGTATTTATACTTTTACGTGCTACCCTCGTTAAATAAAGTCTTTACCTTACCTTACCTTACCCCCTCCCCCTTAGTATTTTATAGTAATTTTATTAGCTGAGGGCCACAAGTTTTAAGTGTATTTATACTTTTAGGTGCCGTAATTTAAATAAAGTGTTTATTTATACTTTTTACGTGCTACCCTGAGGGCGTTAAATAAACTTGTCCTTCGTTAAATTACCTTACCCCCCCCCCTCCCCCTTAGTATTTTATAGTAATTTTATTAGCTGAGGGCCACAAGTTTATAAGTGTATTTATACTTTTACGTGCTACCCTCATTAAATAAAGTCTTTACCTTACCTTACCTTACCTTACCTTACCTTCGAGACAGGGCCAACAAAGCTCTAGATATACATGTAAACCAACTGAGCCATCATGTCACTAGTGAGAATGAGGCTTGTGTATTTGCGCACTACATGTAACAGCTGACCTTGTTCTGTACACGTCTTTCACATCTTAGGATCCTCCACTTTCAAATTCTCTGTTGGTATCTTCAAAACATGGCCAGCAGTACCAATGTACATTACCAAAAATTGAAACAGAAGAGACAGCGAATGAATCTAAAAGAACATTTACCACAGAAGAAATAACAGACTTATTAAAATCAATGGAGAATAAATGCTTGCATCATGTAAGTATTCAAAACTAACAATGCACAGTGGAAACAGCTTTCACTATTATTATGATGGTGGTGATTTTCACAATGATTGTTGTGATGATGATGATGATGGGGTTGTCAAGATAAGCTACATGTAGCAACTGGCACATTTGGCATGCTACTCAGACAATGGCCATTCAGAATGCTAATTGCACATGTACAGTGCATCGTGTCTTGATGCTAGTTGCTCAGGCAAAAATGCTGATAGAATATACTACATTGAAGATTGATAATAGTACTGTACATGGTGATTACATCAGTGGCGATGAAGTAGGGCAGCACTTATGTGCTTTATTTTTTTGTGCATTTGCCTGAGTGAAAATAGACATTGAAATGGAGAAGTTGTCACTGAGATTCAAAATTTGCCATTATCACAATACATATGTACACTGTACATGTATTTACACAGAATAATTAAGCCAGCAATAGGCCAATTCAAGGTTAATTCCGCCATCTTGTAGGAGGTGCAAACATGGCTAATTTCTAGTCAAAACTTGATCACTTTGAGCTGTTATAACTCCGTTCGATCTTTTCGGCTTTTCAAAATCTATATTTCTTTTAAAAGGTACATACTCTGTGAGTGCTGTCTATAAATATGGTGGCAAAGCGAAGGCCACAGCTGCAGTAAATCAGGTTTCAATTGAAAACATACGTACATGTACAAGAATATGCTAATTAGTTTAAAATTATAAGAACTACGGGCAGATTTGAAATAGTTGTAAATATAGTTTAAATGCTCTTAGTTTGTAGTCTCATTTTCAGTCACAACAATATTTTAGCTAATATTAATTTAAAGCAACTTTCAAATCGAAAATCCATCAAAGTCGATTGGAGTTATTGGACCTCAAAGTGATCCTGTTTTGACTGAAATTAGCCGTGTTTGCACCCCTTACAAAATGGCGGAATTAACCTTGGATTGGTCTATTCCATCATCTGTCACGACAAAAGCTAGTAGCCACCTGTCCTGGTTATAAAACTTGCCTTTGTGTGTCAATGAAGTTTTTGTCATTACATGCCTGTTCAAAGTTGGGCCAGCTGTTTAGAAATCAAGAATCGTATTTTCTTCTAGAATAAAGGATGGTGGACATATGAACTTTGTTATGGGGTATCTGTATCACAATACCATGAAGAAGGTACATATTCAGAGATCCATTTTCACATGTACAAATGTATATCATAGTAACTATGTAGCATGTCAACAGGTAACACAGTAATTGGTGAAAGGATTTCATTAGGTCTCTATGGCTCTCAAACAGACTGGGACAAACAGGAAATTGAGGTAAACAAATGATTATATATTATTATATACCGGTAACATTATAACATAGCATTGATATAGTGCACCCTCTGATTGGTTGGTTAGCGTGTGTCCGTAAGCCCACTGACACACGCTACGGCCACACGCTCATGTCATTGCCATAGTGCGCGCTCTGAAATCAATCGGAAATTCAAATAGTTTTATTTGAATTTGCAGTGACTATGTTATAAAAGAAATGGTCAATGCTTTAGCTGTGCGTCCATTGAGTTAAGGAGCACTTGGGAATTTGGGAGAGCACTCTTGAAGCTAGAGTTGCTCTCGGCTACGCCTCGAGCAACTCTTATGCTTCTCTCGTGCTCTCCCAAATTCCCGCATGCTCCATAACTCGATGGACGCACGCTAAGCGTTGACCATTTCTTAAATAACATTGTACAATCAATCTTGGTTTCAAAAATACCAAAGATTGGTACGTGGTTGAAATAATTTGAAATGTAAAATTGCTTTAGCATCCTCTGCAGTCAACCCCTGTGGTCTACCTGTGGTAGGTGTGAAAGAGGAGGACTGGAAACTACAAAAAAAATAGTTTTCTGCCCTCTACTTTGCTAAGAACAGAAGACACTGAATATACTTGTAGAGGAGGCTTAGTTGTGAGGTTAAAGTTTCTTTCATATCTGTGTTGTCATAGTTACCTTATTCAAAGAACAGTTCCAGACGTTTTCATTCACAATTCTTTGAAAATGGCACAACGTGTGATTTGAATGGAGCGCAAAGAGCGACAGAAGTCAAGGTATGTGGTCTACAGATGTTCCTTATTTTGAATTGTGGTTTGTCTAAAAACTTATAGTTCATTGGCATTTACAAGAATGTACAAGTCAAAATGTGCACAACCTTTAATTCATTCCATTTATATAAATGTAAATATAAATATAGAATAAAATTTGTGTATGAATCTTCCAATTCACATTTCCCTGTCTTATATATATTCTTATATGTACTGTATCATCATGTTCCCTGATGATGGGTGAACGACCTGAAAGCTTGGTTCTTTTTGACACTGTGTAGACAATACATGTCTCTCTGTCAATACATGTTACTCTGTCTCAAATGTAATGTCATTTTATTGCCTATTTGTCTCAGTTTCGTTTATTTCTGCCTTCCCATTTTTATTTTCTGCCTTCCCATTTCCCTGTATTTCAGTTCAAATGTGAAGTTGACGCCAAGGATCATGTTGTCATGGTAGATGAGCCTTCGTCATGTAACTACGTCATGGTTGTTCACACAGAGAAGCTGTGTAACCACCCGCTATTTAAGCCCCCAGCAAACCGCAAGCCACTAGCGATTACGTGCTCGCCGGTGCTTTCTGAAGAACGCTATCAAAAATATTGGATATCAGTTGGTGAGTACATGTAATTATTCCCATTTTCCTGGTTTAATAGACAAGTGGATTGGTTCCTTGCTTAAATACATTTTACAGTATGTCTCAACTAAAGGGAGAAAGTGATTGGTTGTGGGATATTAAGTTTTCATTGATAGGGACTAGCGGTTAAACTAGTAGAGACTGCATCGGTGTAATAACAATCAACAAGTGCATAGAATGAAACTTTAACACCGTAAAAAAAGCACTAAATTGACTGGTTTTCACTAGCAATGCTAGCATAAACGCCAGTACAAGAAGTAGGAGAATTTTGATACTTGTGTTTATGCTTGCCCTTGTATTCGTGCTTATTGCTTGCGTCACTCGTTAGGCTTTGATGATAGTTTACCAAATTCTCTTACATGTTTTGAATCCCGTTTTTCCCCCCAAAGAGCTTGAGAAAAAGGTGAAAGCCAAGGCTATAGCAGATAGAATTCGTAACATGCAAGCATTACAGGACCAATACGACGATGACTATGACGACATCCCAAAACCCAAGAAAAGAAATCCTTACAGAAGTCAACTATGGCCTTGGGACAAACCCGGTGTCGAGAGCCTGGACGAAACACTGATAAGTGGCGACATTGATAAGAAATCAATGACAGTCAATCGTATGGATATCATAAAGGGACGAAAAATGTTGAAAGACGGTGAGGAAGACAAACAAGATGGAAGTGTAACGATTATGAGTCGAAGAATGGTTCAAGATCGTAAACCCACCGAGTAAGTATTGTCATTATCTTGTGGAACGTTCTCTTGCAGTTGATAAGTCCTAAAGTCGCCCCGGAGATCCCTGCCATTCCTTCCTGTCCTCTTTTGTGCTCTCTTCTTTTCTCAGTTCAGAGCTGCATGTATCCCATCTCCACATCATTTACTCAGTGTGCATACCATTCTTTTTCCCCCATTGTTTTCTCCATGTATTTTTCCATCTTGTATTCCCATCTATCATTTGTATCTCCAATTCCTTCTACCCTCTTCGATTTTTCTAGTAATCCACTATTATTTCATTCTATTATTATATTGCAGACAAAAACCTGACACCATAGCGGATGTTGTCAAAGAAAACAAAGAAGAAAGTCAAGAACAGACAAAGAATCAAGACGAAGCAAAGGACGAAATCCCAGACGGGAAAGCTGCATCAGAAGCAGAGGCCGGCATCAATGAAAATGAACAAAAACCATTTGATAAGAGTGAATCGGATGGCAAAGATGAACTACCACAAGGCGAACCATCAGTACAGGAAGAGGTCAACTCTAAGCCGCCCTTCGAAATATTTACTCCATCTTCTTCATCTAAAATCATTGGCAAAGTAGATGATGAAGAAGCAAAAAGTGTTGGCGAAGAAGTGCAGAGTTCACAAGGTGAAACGACTGTTGGGGAAAGCAGCGAAGACGAGAGCACCAAGAAGGAAGAAATGAAGAAAGAGAAGAAGAAAACGAAAAAGACTCTTGAGGACGAGTGGAAAGATGCATTAGTCAAAGCTAGAACACAGTTAAGAAGTGTCGTCAGGAAGCAACTAAAAGGGATGGGTGTAGATCCTGATGGTGAGTTATAATAGTCCTTAGTTTATACCGGGATTAGTAATGTCAGTGGTCAGTCACAAAATTTCCTAGCCCGTACCGCGCAATCTCTTGCTCTTCGTGTCATAGAACGTACACAAACTAGCTCCTTACGGTTGCCTATCGGAACATTTCACTTGATTCAGGAGTTCAGTTTTGGATGATACGTTGTCTGTTACAATCAATAAAAATGACACTTCGGTCTTAGTAATTCCTCAAGCTAGCATGTTTGCCAGAGATACTGTGGAGTTCCTCTTCTTACGAGTATGAATCGAAGAAAAAGTCAGTTTTTATTCAAGTACATGTACCAGTGTAGTTTGTACGAGTGAATAAAATAGGGCTGTACATGAACACGACCGTAGCGCTCTAGATTGTTTATTCCAAAAGTACACATTGGCCCGAGCGTGAAGCAATTTTGACTCTTGTTGAAGCTAAAATATACTCGTACACTAACAACCTGCAAAACGTTCTCTAAAAAGTAGATGAATAGGCTTAGAATGTTATCTTTTTCAGCGCTGGAAAACAGATTTAAAGACATGTTGGGTAGAACAACTTCAAAACCCAAAGACATGAAACTAAAAGGAGAGCAGCGTGATGCTGTTGTTAAGGAAGAAAGCAAACCTGAAGCAGTTCCAACTATAGAAGGACTGAAAGCTGCAGTAGACAATAAACTAGACAAACTTATGCAGTCTGTAGACCAGATGGAGAAAGATGGAAAGTAAGTACTTATTTATTTATTTATAACAACTTTATTTGTAAAAAAGATGACAAAAAAGGGGGAGTGGGTAACCTGTGGTGAGTGGGTTACCTGTAGTGAATGGGTAACCTGTAGTGAGTGGGTTACCTGTGGTGAGTGGGTTACCTGTGGTGAGTGGGTTACCTGTAGTGAGTGGGTTACCTGTAGTGAGTGGGTTACCTGTGGTGAGTGGGTTACCTGTAGTGAGTGGGTTACCTGTAGTGAATGGGTAACCTGTAGTGAGTGGGTTACCTGTAGTGAATGGGTAACCTGTGGTGAATGGGTTACCTGTAGTGAGTGGGTTACCTGTAGTGAGTGGGTTACCTGTGGTGAGTGGGTTACCTGTGGTGAGTGGGTTAGATGTGGTGAGTGGGTTACCTGTAGTGAGTGGGTTACCTGTAGTGAATGGGTAACCTGTAGTGAGTGGGTTACCTGTGGTGAGTGGGTAACCTACCTGTGGTGAGTGGGTTACCTGTAGTGAGTGGGTTACCTGTGGTGAGTGGGTTACCTGTGGTGAGTGGGTTATCTGTGGTGAGTGGGTTACCTGTGGTGAGTGGGTTAACTGTGGTGAGTGGGTTACCTGTGGTGAGTGGGTTACCTGTAGTGAGTGGGTTACCTGTAGTGAGTGGGTTACCTGTAGTGAGTGGGTTACCTGTAGTGAGTGGGTTACCTGTAGTGAGTGGGTTACCTGTAGTGAGTGGGTTACCTGTAGTGAGTGGGTTACCTGTAGTGAGTGGGTTACCTGTAGTGAGTGGGTTACCTGTAGTGAATGGGTGTAGTGAGTGGGTTACCTGTGGTGAGTGGGTAACCTACCTGTGGTGAGTGGGTTACCTGTGGTGAGTGGGTTACCTATGGTGAGTGGGTTACCTGTGGTGAGTGGGTTACCTGTGGTGAGTGGGTTAACTGTGGTGAGTGGGTTACCTGTAGTGAGTGGGTTACCTGTACTGAGTGGGTTACCTGTGGTGAGTGGGTTACCTGTGGTGAGTGGGTTACCTGTGGTGAGTGGGTTACCTGTAGTGAGTGGGTTACCTGTGGTGAGTGGGTTACCTGTGGTGAGTGGGTTACCTGTGGTGAGTGGGCGATGAGTGGGTTACCTGTGGTGAGTGGGTGATGAGTGGTATACCTGTGGTGAGTGGGTAATGAGTGGGTTACCTGTGGTGAGTGGGTTATCTGTGGTGAGTGGGTTACCTGTGGTGAGTGGGTTACCTGTGGTGAGTGGGTTACCTGTGGTGAGTGGGTTACCTGTAGTGAGTGGGTTATCTGTGGTGAGTGGGTTACCTGTGGTGAGTGGGTTAACTGTGGTGAGTGGGTTACCTGTGGTGAGTGGGTTACCTGTGGTGAGTGGGTTACCTGTGGTGAGTGGGTTACCTGTGGTGAGTGGGTTAGATGTGGTGAGTGGGTTACCTGTGGTGAGTGGGTTACCTGTGGTGAGTGGGTTACCTGTGGTGAGTGGGTTACCTGTGGTGAGTGGGTTACCTGTGGTGAGTGGGTTACCTGTGGTGAGTGGGTTACCTGTAGTGAGTGGGTTACCTGTGGTGAGTGGGTTACCTGTGGTGAGTGGGTTACCTGTGGTGAGTGGGTTACCTGTGGTGAGTGGGTTACCTGTGGTGAGTGGGTTACCTGTGGTGAGTGGGTTACCTGTGGTGAGTGGGTTACCTGTGTAGTGGGTGGGTTTCCTGTAGTGAGTGGGTTACCTGTGGTGAGTGGGTTACCTGTAGTGAATGGGTTACCTGTGGTGAGTGGGTTACCTGTAGTGAGTGGGTTACCTGTGGTGAATGGGTTACCTGTGGTGAGTGGGTTACCTGTGGTGAGTGGGTTACCTGTGGTGAGTGGGTTACCTGTAGTGAGTGGGTTACCTGTGGTGAGTGGGTTACCTGTGGTGAGTGGGTTATCTATGGTGAGTGGGCCGTTTCATCTCTGATATCTTGCACCATTAACTTTGGCTTTATTATTTTAGACTGAACAAAAACAGCAAAGCAAGACGCGTTCTGACTAACATTCAGAAGATCATGCAAGGAATGGATCACCAGAATGTATTACTGATGAAGAAAGAAGAAACCATCCAGCGAGAGCTTGAAAGACATTTCGACGAACTCAAAGGTCGCTTCAACATGGAGGTAGCAATGATGAGAAGGTTTATCGAGGAGCTGGAAGACAGAGACAGTGATTCCGGCTACAGAGAAGATGATTATTTGAAAACTATTGTGGAAAAGCTGAAGAACTCTCTGCATCGTTTTGATAAGTCAAACAGGTAGGAGACATTGGAAGCACGTGTCGTGAAGGTGTCAACGATACTCGCGCATCGGATTAGCACTCTACTTTCGAGTGCTGCGCGCATCGCTAGAGTAAACCAGTCATGACCCCTGAGTTATGCAGATGATCAACGATATTACTTATTCACTCTGTTGTGCTTATCCACTAATTAGAGCTTTAACAGACGACATGGAGGCAGTCAAGGAACTAAACAAAGAAGTGCATTCCAAAATAGATGACATTGTGTCGGGGGAGACCGATGACAAGAAGACAAAAAGCCCACATTTCTTTCGTCTAGCTGGGAAAGCCAATCTACTGCTCCGTAGACTGCTGCAACGAAGCGCGCAACTGGACAAAGAAATGCGCTCGATGAAGGACATAAGCGACCATATTAAAGCCAGGAGAGAGGAATATGCAGATGCAATGGAAGACGATCCCGACATGAGGGAGAATAAGAGATTAAAGCAGGAAGCCGAGGCCAGACTTAGTGGAATCGTTGACAAGCTGAAGAAAATGATAACCGAGGCAAATACCGGCGAAGGACCGGGGAGTACTGATACAGAACCTGATGATCTTCCTGATATGACCACAGACAGACCATCGACTGTCGACAACATTAAAGTACGTATCACCAAGATCAAAGGGGACGATGGGAAGGCAATGTGGACTGATGGGAAAGACGAAGACGATCTGGCTGAGGGTAGCCAGATTGAAATGGAAGACAGACTAAAGAAGGCGTCTAAGAAAATGGAAAGAATGGTCAAGAAACAACTTGAAAGTGCTGGCATTAATCCAGGGGGTAAGTAAAGTGTCATTTTGAGTTTAATCTCGCTTTTCAGGTCGTTAGGGTGCCATTTGTTCTCAAGCCTCAACTCAATGTGACATCCTGGTACCCAGCGCCCCCCATCTTCTAAGATACTGACCTGCAGGCCCCGGTTGTTCAAAGAGTGTATAGTGCTATCCATCGGATAAATCCTTACCCATTGGATAACTTTATTGGATAACAGCATTAGCTTACCCACTGGATAAGGATTTATCCAACGGATAGCGCTTTCTGTATCCATCCCGGGGTGGATTTAGGGTGGGATGAAGGAGGCGCACGTCCCACCTTTTGGAAATTCGAATACCTTTTTTGCCCAATAAAAATATTTACATAAAATTTGTCTGAAACCAATGTCCAACCTGAACAGGCCCCCCCCCCCCCCCCTCTTTCCAAAATCTCTGGACCCGCCCCTGCATCCACTCTTTGAACATCCGGGACCTGGTGGTCTAACTTTGATGTTATCTTGTAGGTAAAGTTCGTATAAAAATCATAACGTCACGTGATGCTCTAGAAAACTTTGGTGGTAGGAAGGGCATGGAGATACTGAGTGAGGAAGAAACATCACAGTTTAAAAAGATGATTCTGAATTTAATGGTGAGTTGGTGTTGTTTTTGCTGGTCATAAAATTTGCCTTGTGGTGTTACATACATGTACTATACATCTAGACGATAAAACAAGGTAGAATACATGCTCGCACGCAGCCTGGTTAAGCACAAGAGGCCTTATTTCACTGTGAAAACGTGCCTGACACAAGCATTAACACAAGCACAAGAGGCCTTATTTCACTGTGAAAACGTGCCTGACACAAGCATAAGTGCAAGCACAAGAGGCCTTATTTCACTGTGAAAACGTGCCTGACGCAAGCATAAGCACAAGCACAAAAGGCCTTATTTCACTGTGAAATGTGCCTGACTAAAGCATAAGCACAAGCACAAGAGGCCTTATTTCACTGTGAAAACGTGCCTGACACAAGCATAAGCACAAGCACAAGAGGCCTTATTTCACTGTGAAAACGTGCCTGACACAAGCATAAGCACAAGCACAAGAGGCCTTATTTCACTGTGAAAAACATGCCTGACACAAAGCATAAGCACAAGCACAAGAGGCCTTATTTCACTGTGAAAACGTGCCTGACTGAAGCATAAGTGCAAGCAGCAAAGAGGCCTTATTTCACTGTGAAAACGTGCCTGACGCAAAGCACAAGCACAAGAGGCCTTATGTCACTGTGAAAACGTGCCTGACGCAAGCATAAGCACAAGCACAAGAGGCCTTATTTCCCCCGGGGGGGGTTCCCCCCGGGGGGGGGGGGGGGGGGGGGGCACAAGAGACCCATGTTTCACTGTATAGGTGCCTGACGCCGAGGGTTTGAAAACAAGCGGCCCTGTTTTCAGGACAAAAAAAAAATTAAATATATAAGCATGTCTAGGACAAGAGGCTCTATTTTGAAAACCCTGTTTAGGACGAAGGACATTTTTCACTGACTGATGACCTGCTAAAGACCGCACAAATCTCGGATCTCAGATATATGACTAAAAAACCGGATAAAAGCCATATTTAACGACGACACTGTAATCGTGCATTACCATACCCTGTTTAGGACAGACTTTACATGCACCTGCTAAACATAAAATTATATACCCTTTTCAGGAACAGAGAGGCCAAAAAACCAAGGATGTCCAGCGGCACGTCCCCTTATAGCCCATATATGGGAGACTCCCCCATAGCCCCCCCCCCCCCCCCCCCCCCCCCCCCCCCCTGTGTTCACTGGGCTCGAAAACGTGCCTGACTGAAGCATAAGTGCAAGCACAAGAGGCCTTATTTCACAGGGTGAAAAGCGTGCCTGACGCAAGCATAAGCACAAGCACAAAAGGCCTTATTTCACTGTGAAAAAAATGGCCTGACTAAAGCATAAGCACAAGCACAAGAGCCTTATTTCACTGTGAAAAAACGTGCCTGACTGAAGCATAAGTGTTTTAAGCACAAGAGGCAGTATTTTAATAGAATTATTTATACGTGAAGAAAAAGAACCTGCAACTACAACACAAGCACAAGAGGCCTTATGTCACTGTTTTAAACGTGCCTGACGCAAGCATAAGCACAATACGATTAGACTGCCGTATTTAATCGTAGGTGGGGGTCTTCCCGCGGGGGGGGGGGGGGGGGGGGGGTAAATGATATGTTTAGGTATTCTATGACCCGCCGACATCGAAACCAACCCTTCGAATAAAAAAAAAATTAAATATATACCCTGTCTAGGACAACACCCTCTATATTAGGACCCTGTTTAGGAGAAGGAGTTTTATATTGATGATGACTGAGCCAATTCCGGCAAATCTCGTTCTAGATTATGACTCAATATTGCTATAATGCATATTTAACGACGACTGGTACATTACCATACCTCTTTTTTGGACACTTGGTATTCTATAAGTTTTTTCAGAGAGAAAAACCATACCCTCCCCAGCGGCACGTATAGTATAGCCCCTAACCCAGGACATTCAGTTGGGTATGCGTTAGAATTAATACATTTTCAAGGACACAGTAAGTAAAACTAGAGACGAAATATTCATTTCACTGTGGTAACGTGCCTGCCACGTGAGCACAAGTGCAAGTTATTGAACCTTATTTCATCTGTGAAAACGTGCCTGACGCAAGCATTTGAGCACAAAAGGCCTTATTTAACTGTGAAAAAATCTCAACTGAAGCATAAGCACAAGTAAAGTACCTTATTTCACTGTGAAAACGTGTCAACTGTAGCATAAGTGCAAGCACAAGAGGCCGATTATTTCACTGTGAAAACGGTGACGCAAGCATATAAGCACAAGCGGCCTTATTTCACTGGGAAAATGGGCCTGACGCAAGCATAAGCGTAAGCGGCCTTATTTCACTGTGAAAACATGCCTGACGCAAGCACAAGAGGCCTTATTTCACTGATAACGGGCCTGACACAAGCACAAACGGGGATTTCACTGTGAAAACGTGCCTGACAAAGCCATAAGGACAAGGATACTGTAATCAAGCTATGATACTTTGTGTCAATGTTTTGATTGTATTTACATGCACCTGCTAAAACTATATATTATAGACTTTACATGGAACACAGAATTGTTTTATTGGTCAAGGATGGATCAAACCCATGCCAAATCCTTCAAATGTTCTTCTGATTTGAGACTCTTTCATAGCCCTTTAGAAAATACTCTGTGTCCACCATGGGCTCGGGTAAGTTCATCATGGTGGCTCTCCAGGCTCATATGGTCTTTTTTTTTACAGGGTGGAAGTAGCGAAGCAGGAGATGAGAAAAAGCGACAGGTAAATATGGAGAATAATTACAATCTTGTATGGAGTGAAAATGGCATGAAGAAGGCTCCACCGCCAGAAGACGACGAGCCAGATGCCGAGCTGGTCTTCGACGACACAGACGTGTTTTAGAGCCGAAAGTTTACAGTTTTGTTAATAGAATTATTTATACGTGAAGAACAGAAAGAACAATGCAACTACAACACAGACAGACGGACTGCAAAATGACTTTTTTTAACCGGGCGCACACTATACGATTAGACTGTCGTAAGGTGGTTAATCGTAGGTGTGGTCTTCTACGCGACTGTCGCAAGGGGGTAAATCGTAGGTGTGTGGTCTTCTACGACCCGATTTTAGAAAACCGACATCGAGACCAAGATTCGAATAACCCAATACATAAAACACATGCGCAAATGCCACAATATTGTACCACAACATTTCATCAAGAGCTGGAGTTTTCTTTATGGAAGACTGAGCCGATTCCTCCTTAGCTTGTTCTAGATTCACTCACTATTGCTATAATGCATCTTTATGTTCTCGTCTGGTACGTATTTCCTCCATCTTGAACACTTGGTATTCTATAAGTTTTTTCAACAGAAAGGGATCTATTCCCATGGCACTATAGCTAGTGCCTTAACACAGGACATTCAGTTGGGTATGCGTTAGAATTAATACATTTTCAAGGACACAGTAAGTAAAACTAGAGACGAAATATTCACGTCACATGGTATGGAATGCCACGTGACCACACACAAAGTTATTGAACTAATTTATCAATAAAACATTCCTATTTATATAAAGCATTTGAGATAAATGTGGTATATAACATTAAAAAATCTCAATTGAAATCTCAGTAAAGTACTATGATATCAAATATGTTGTCAACTGTAATGTCGGTCATCTTCTTGTAACGATAGATTCAGGAGAGGTAAAGGGGGGGGGGGGGGGGGGAGGCAACGGGCTATGCACCTTATGCATAAATGGTAAAATCTCATTTGCTTCGCAGCAATATCTACATAGTCTACACGTATCAACTTGAAGACTTAGACATGCATGACAGAAATTGTTTCCTGCACAGCGTGTAAGGGAGATAATCTCAATGCTCAGTCAGTGATCATAAACTAGCCACAGTAATTTTTTAATGGTTACTGTAAACTATTCACAAATTCCAACAAGAATTCACCAGGTTATTCTCAGTCTCAAGGGATCTCTACACTCAGCTTTCCCTCGAGTGGTGTTCAGAAATTTGCTTGACTGCTGTGGCTTAGTTTTTCCAGTAGCAGATTTCTGCTTCATATCAAGGAAAGTACACCAATAAATGCACAAAAGGAAAAACATTTGAAATTGTCATTGTTTAATCCTTTGCGAGTTGTTTGGCAATGGCACAATTAGACAGTAAAGAAACTGTACAGTGTTGGAAGGCTGTAATATATTTATGTCAGGGAGTCTTAATTACAAGTATAAAATAATGCATCCAACAAGGTTATTACATTGTGAGTTCCTGAAACAAAAATAATGACATTGATTAATCATTTGTGGGGTTATTGTCAGGTAGGGCTGATATTTACAAGTACGTGTATGGTATTTTGAGTCTGCAATGAGGGTTTATCATGTAATTTCAAAACTCATAGGACAAACAAATGATTATCATAGCTGGAAAGAGCTCGTTGAAATTAGTAAAAATGTGAAGTTTGGAAAAGATCGCTCCACAAATTACGAAGATATGAATTTTCAAAAATCGAAATTTTGTATGAAAACCTTTGGAAATTACGCTTGGAGGCAACTCTTGCCTCCAACGAAGGTTTTCATACAAAATTTCGATTTTTGAAAATTCATATCTTCGTAATTTGTGGAGCGATCTTTTCCAAACTTCACATTTTTACTAATTTCAACGAGCTCTTTCCAGCTATGATAATCATTTGTTTGTCTATGAGTTTTGAAATTATGTGATAAACCCTCATTGCCCTATATCATTGACGTCACGGCTTGTTTACGAGTGGGATAGAATCGTGAAGAACAATAGAAATTTGAACTGAATCTGCTCTGCTGACGTTTGCTTGATTTCAAATTGGCTAGTTTCTAGATATTATGTTCATCGATGCTTTTCCCACAATATTGGTTTGTTTGTTGACTTATGCATTCAGTAAAATACATTTATTTGGGAAATCCTGTTCTGTCCCCCTCTCGCAACCATGATCCTTAGCGTTTAAACAATACATTGTTTTGATGTGACGTCATAATGATATAGGGCAATTGGGCTCTGCACAAGAACAATACAAGTGACCTCTGATCAAAATCTACATTCTCCTTCATGTTCTTAGCGTTTAAACAATACATTGTTTTGATGTGACGTCATAATGATATAGGGCAATTGGGCTCTGCACAAGAACAATACAAGTGACCTCTGATCAAAATCTACATTCTCCTTCATGTTCTTAGCGTTTAAACAATACATTGTTTTGATGTGACGTCATAATGATATAGGGCAATTGGGCTCTGCACAAGAACAATACAAGTGACCTCTGATCAAAATCTACATTCTCCTTCATGTTCTTAGCGTTTAAACAATACATTGTTTTGATGTGACGTCATAATGATATAGGGCAATTGGGCTCTGCACAAGAACAATACAAGTGACCTCTGATCAAAATCTACATTCTCCTTCATGTTCTTAGCGTTTAAACAATACATTGTTCTGATGTGACGTCATAATGATATAGGGCAATTGGGCTCTGCACAAGAACAATACAAGTGACCTCTGATCAAAATCTACATTCTCCTTCATGTTCTTAGCGTTTAAACAATACATTGTTTTGATGTGACGTCATAATGATATAGGGCAATTGGGCTCTGCACAAGAACAATGCAAGTGACCTCTGATCAAAATCTACATTCTCCTTCATGTTCTTAGCGTTTAAACAATACATTGTTTTGATGTGACGTCATAATGATATAGGGCAATTGGGCTCTGCACAAGAACAATACAAGTGACCTCTGATCAAAATCTACATTCTCCTTCATGTTCTTAGCGTTTAAACAATACATTTGTTTTGATGTGACGTCATAATGATATAGGGCAATTGGGCTCTGCACAAGAACAATACAAGTGACCTCTGATCAAAATCTACATTCTCCTTCATGTTCTTAGCGTTTAAACAATACATTGTTTTGATGTGACGTCATAATGATATAGGGCAATTGGGCTCTGCACAAGAACAATACAAGTGACCTCTGATCAAAATCTACATTCTCCTTCATGTTCTTAGCGTTTAAACAATACATTGTTTTGATGTGACGTCATAATGATATAGGGCAATTGGGCTCTGCACAAGAACAATACAAGTGACCTCTGATCAAAATCTACATTCTCCTTCATGTTCTTAGCGTTTAAACAATACATTGTTTTGATGTGACGTCATAATGATATAGGGCAATTGGGCTCTGCACAAGAACAATACAAGTGACCTCTGATCAAAATCTACATTCTCCTTCATGTTCTTAGCGTTTAAACAATACATTGTTTTGATGTGACGTCATAATGATATATAGGGCAATTGGGCTCTGCACAAGAACAATGCAAGTGACCTCTGATCAAAATCTACATTCTCCTTCATGTTCTTAGCGTTTAAACAATACATTGTTCTGATGTGACGTCATAATGATATAGGGCAATTGGGCTCTGCACAAGAACAATACAAGTGACCTCTGATCAAAATCTACATTCTCCTTCATGTTCTTAGCGTTTAAACAATACATTGTTTTGATGTGACGTCATAATGATATAGGGCAATTGGGCTCTGCACAAGAACAATACAAGTGACCTCTGATCAAAATCTACATTCTCCTTCATGTTCTTAGCGTTTAAACAATACATTGTTCTGATGTGACGTCATAATGATATAGGGCAATTGGGCTCTGCACAAGAACAATACAAGTGACCTCTGATCAAAATCTACATTCTCCTTCATGTTCTTAGCGTTTAAACAATACATTGTTTTGATGTGACGTCATAATGATATAGGGCAATTGGGCTCTGCACAAGAACAATACAAGTGACCTCTGATCAAAATCTACATTCTCCTTCATGTTCTTAGCGTTTAAACAATACATTGTTTTGATGTGACGTCATAATGATATAGGGCAATTGGGCTCTGCACAAGAACAATACAAGTGACCTCTGATCAAAATCTACATTCTTCTTCATGTTCTTGGAATTTGAGTGGCCGACTGGACCACGCAGGGTGTGAATAATGCAAAAAACAATAATAATAATAAAGCAAGTGTATGATTACTTACCATGATAGCATTGACGATATCATTTTGATTATTTTTAAGTGCTCGAATGGCCTGTGAATTCAAACAGATATGAATTAGTTAACATTGTGTATAGCAGAGCACTGTTTGAGGACTTTGTAGATCAAATCCTTGCTTGTACAAACACAAAAACCGTGAAACATTTTGCACTAAATAGCACTAATTAAACAATAGAAATATATCACTTTTTAGTACTGTTGATGTTGCACGGTTTAAATGCTTGTACCGTACTATACTTACTTTTGCTTTAGAAACATTTGCTTGTTGCATGACGAGTTCAATATCTTTAGGTTCTACTCCAGTCTCATCGACCTGAATCAAACAAAAACTCAATGTTACATGTAAGTTGACGAGAGTCGAAATATGGATGACAGAAATGGGAAAGAACACATTGTTTAAACTGCCCTCAGCTCTCATAATCTGATTGATCACGGGACACCTTCCATTCTGATCTTCCAGCTGTCATGCAACACAAAACACACACACACACACACACGCACACTAACACCGTACACATGACAGCTTTCCAACCAGAAGGACTTTCCTCTCAATAAGGCATCATTTTTTCATCATTGGGCATCTGCAATATATACATGGACATGTGTTGTAAATTCAGGGTTCCCACTCATCTGGAAAATTAGAATTCTCCGACCACTTTACAATGATCGTTCTGTTAACAGCATACAACTTTCAACGTGGAAACAGGAGGAGACAGAAACATTACTACAAATTTAAATAGTTTTGTGAAGCCTCCAAAAAAAGAATTATCTGATTTTTAGTACACATTTCCCCGGACAGTGAGAACCCTGTGTAACCATGTTTGATGCATTGACCTACCTCTTCTCCTTCCTCCTCCTCCATCTGTTCAATAGCTGGTTTGCTCTCTGGGATGGTAGGAGCTGCTTGAGGTGTTTTGAATTTTTCTGCAGCCTACAAAAATAAACGGTTTTGGCATCGTTATGGTAGATGTACATGTAGGTGCTTGTTTGAATGTACTGCGACAAAGCAATCATTAATTAGTTCATACAGAAGAAACAGCACCTTTCCCCTTCCTAACTTCAAGTCAAAGTTCATACAAGCCCAGGGAGTACTCCCACCACAGGCAGCCCAAGCTGTGATCTTGTGAATAATTGTAGAGAATGTATTTAGAATTACAAAATAACGTATAATGGCACTTACGTTGTCAATAAAGGACTGAAAATTCACCACAGCGTTGATAATTTACTGTTCTATTGCCCTGATGTGTTAGTTTTGCGTTTTAGGCCGTTTTTAATTTTTTTCTCCCCTAACCTGTAAAGGAAGAGAAGGCTGGAAACTACGGACGCCGAATCGTGGCTACGGCGATCTTCGAGGCCTCGAAAAACGTACAAAAATTCGAAATGTTCGCGATTTTTTCACATAATCCCTTTCTCACATTCCCCTAGCACACATCCAATCGGTTCATCACTGACCTACTCGCTTTTAAAGTCGTGAATTGAACTCAATTCGAAGTCAACCTTGCTTGTGACTAGCCGTGGAACCATCAGCTTTAACATTCCACGTATTCGGTTTCAACGAACTTTCTTCGGAACACGTGCCGAACCGAGCCGAACCAGCGATGATAAATTCGGCCGATTCAGCCGATCTCCGGCTGATTCCGGAGATCGGCCGAATTTATCATCGCTGGTTCGGCTCGGTTCGGCACGTGTTCCGAAGAAAGTTCGTTGAAACCGAATACGTGGAATGTTAAAGCTGATGGTTCCACGGCTAGTCACAAGCAAGGTTGACTTCGAATTGAGTTCAATTCACGACTTTAAAAGCGAGTAGGTCAGTGATGAACCGATTGGATGTGTGCTAGGGGAATGTGAGAAAGGGATTATGTGAAAAAATCGCGAACATTTCGAATTTTTGTACGTTTTTCGAGGCCTCGAAGATCGCCGTAGCCACGATTCGGCGTCCGTAGTTTCCAGCCTTCTCTTCCTTTACAGGTTAGGGGAGAAAAAAATTAACGGCCTAAAACGCAAAACTAACACATCAGGGCAATAGAACAGTAAATTATCAACGCTGTGGTGAATTTTCAGTCCTTTATTGACAACGTAAGTGCCATTATACGTTATTTTGTAATTCTACATACATTCTCTACAATTATTCACAAGATCACAGCTTGGGCTGCCTGTGCTCCCACAAATAGTAATTGACTCCATAGAAAACACCTATAAACTGTACCCTATTGATGGATTGGATGTTCGCCAGAGTGAAAATACAAAATTTGATATCCTATTCATGGGCTTGAAAATCCTACACTATTGGGGGTACATACAGTAGCTTATATATGGGAGTACTCCCTCTCCCTCACTCCCAGGATCTCAGGTATGCACTGGACCAACCAATGAAAGGGGGCCATGAAAGATAATATTGAGATTTTGTGTACCTGGACTTGAGCTTGTTGACTGAGATCTTCAATCTGCAAAGCAACAACAAACAAGTTACCATAGTTACTCTAAATACAATAAGACTAGATATAAGAATACCTATCATTTGCCCTCAGCTCTCATAATCTGATTGATCACGGGACACCTTCCTTTCTGATCTTCCAGCTGTCATGCAACACAAAACACCACAACATACACGCACACACACTAACACCATACACACGACAGCTTTCCAACCAGAAGGACTTTCCTCTCAATAAGGCATCATTTTTTCATCATTGGGCAAATCAAGATAAAATGGTTTCATTTACGGACAAAAGACAAACCTTAGCTTCTCCAAATATAATATAAATGTCTGATCCGGGATTTTTGAAGACGTCTGGTTTGTTGATGACAAATAATATATTTTTTGATTTTCTGACAGTCACTCTGTTGACACCAGGTACAGCTTTTAGATTAAGTTTTCCAATCGCCTTCCTTGCTTTCTTTTCACTTCTACCCTGTTTGGCTTTGCTGACGGGATCTTCACTGATACCAGCTGCTGCCGCCATGTCACTACCGATGTTCGCTTGACCTTCGCCAGCTTCTTCAAGTTCTGGCATCTCGTCATCACTGTCACTTTCGGTTCCAGAAGCAATAGCTAACAACATAAGCAAAATTTGTCCATGTAAGACATGTACATATATATAATATATATATAATATAAACTTTTGGAAAATGCTCCCGAGACAACAAATTCTCCAAATCATCATACTATTTTCTGCTATTAATACTTGGAGTATTTGTGAATGTCGTTCACAAGAGTTTTCAGCTGGACTGCAGTTTAACATCATCCCATATAATATGATATTGATAGCATGCAATATTATTCTAGACAATTTATAAAACATAAAGGACAGTTTACATCTAGCTTTGCACCAAAGGTTATGTAGCGTTTGTAGAGAATATTCTAAACCTGTTTAGTTAAACCACCTTAAAACATGTTTAAGCCTTCGTGTGAACGGTATATATAATTTCTAATCGCTGCGAATAAAATGTTCACAATACCACGTAAAACGATGCATGCACATGTCATTTGAGCACGTGTCATATTTTGGACCAAAATTCCGCGAGTCTGTTGTCACTTCCAAAGTATCTGCACTGACAAGGTGGATACTCTACTCTACTCTTCAAAACTAAAATATCCACTTTACCGCGTCCCAAAGACTATGAACTTGCATCGTGATAAATCACCGGCTAATATTTGTATGTACACCGATTGAAGACTTGGCAATCGTAAGATGTTCTGGCAAGGAAAAACCAAGTATCTTGGGCGTAATTTCAGAGGACAGAAGGGAGAAACTCCAGTCTTTAAAGCACTAAGTAATTTAACTGAAGAAAAAGTACTTAGATTTACCTTCATTTGTGTTGTCCTCCGTTGGAGGGTTTTCTACGGCCGGAGTCATCTGTCGAAACACCAGGCAATAGTTTATGAAGCAATAACTGAAGAATTCATGGACATATAGCAAAAATATAATGGCAATGACATGGAAAACATATTGATTCTATAATAAAATACATTAAACTAGCAGATTGTCATTTCTGAGAGAAGATGGAGCTGGATTACAAACTCACCTTTTCGGAATCTGTATAGTTTCTTTACCGATGGTGATGGAAGAGGATTGTCTCGTGACCGCAATGACCCATGGGAAGTATGATCTCAACACAGGAATCCCGTCACATCTAAAATTAGAGGTAACAACAAACCGCTCCCTAAAGCCTCGTTTACACCCGGGGTTTGCACTAAGCATACACATAAGTAAAGCACACGCACTCAGTATAGATGATCTGCATATGTTGCTGGGAAAGTTCTGTTATCATTCGCTATTCCTCCGTGTTGTCATCTTTTCTCTACCGGCTTTGTTATCGAGCTATAGGGGTCGGATACCCGCAAATAGACGATCCCTTGATTTCTGAATAAACGTATCAGGAGATTAATGGTTCTCTGGTACCCAGGATAGAGGTCGGTTTCTTTTGAACTAATTTGAGTGCTTTAGAAAAATAGAATCGATGCCCCACCCACAACTATCCAGCAATATTGTAGTGCTGAGGATCGGCCGTGAGTAAAGAAACGGGGGCGGATCCAGAGATTTTGCAAAGGGGTGGCGCGTTCAGGTTGAACATTGGTTTCAACCAAATTTTATGCAAATTTTTTTTTGGCAAAAAAAGGTATTCGAATTTCCAAATGGGGGGCGTGCGCCTCCTTCGTCCCGCCCTAAAGTCCGCCCCTGAGAAAGGTAAAGTGGATCGAGAAAGATAGAGGGAGACGCCGGCCAAGGAAGTTATGCTTGTTTTATAAGTACCATGCTCTACTTGATAGATCGAGGGAGCATGGGTACTAGTAACCTTTATTATGTACACAATTCATTTAAAAAAAGATGTTACAAATTCCGGTAGTTAAAATTATCTTTTTCGTGAAAAAAAAAGCAATCTGTAGAAAATGTCTGCGCATGTCTTCTAAGTTGAAGTTGAGCATACAAGCACTCAAACTCCAGCCCAGCGGTCATTCAATGGGCGTTACCCAGGGCAATATTACCCAGCATGCATTATCTCAAGAGTGCTTCGCTGCTGTGGACACGTGATGCTTGTTTGAATACCTTAAATAGTGTCAACGACCGCTAAATACATACCTCTTATTAACCGAGCGCGAGGTCCGTACGGGAAGTTATGGACCGAGTTTTTCCGCACGGCCTTATGGCCCAAACGCGTAGCGCGCGGGCCATAAAAAGTGTGAAAAAAAAGAGGATCCATAACTTCCCGTATGGACCGAGGAAGCGAGGTTAATAAGATGTTTAATATATAGCTTTTCCTTACTTTTCTGTTTCCAGCGGGCCGTAAGATCGCGCGTAGTATCTGTGCTATATAATAATGTTGTTTACACCTATTCCGGTGATGGGGAACCAGTACCTCGGCCTACTTTTCAAGACCCAAATCACAAAGGGCTTGGTTACCTTGCTCCGTCTCGAATTCTTACTTTGCGGTGGCTTAAACACGAAGTTCCAGTATAAAAGGAGCCTGCGCAGCGAATAACGTTTGCTGATTAATATTTGTATCCCTACATGAATACGGTATGCGTGTTGTACCCCTGGGCAGCATCAGTTTTATACCGGAACTTCGTGATTAAGCCGACCAAGTAAATCGGGCAAAATAACCGTGCAACTTCAGTGTGGTGCGAATTGCCTTCACACTAGAGCACAACTTGCAACAAGCTGCGCAAAGTAGACTCTATTTCTACTTTCTGCAAAAGATTTCTGTTTTGTGGTCTTGGATGGTACATTAATTCACTCGATATAGGATACCACCTGATTGGGCCTTAAATAAAGTAATCCATTCAACGCTAAACAACTTGTATCGCAACAATTACTGTAAGTTGCCATTCAAGCTGAGAAGGGTCTGGGTACGAGAATGTGTAAGGCCTAATGTAAACGTCGAACTTAAGTCGCGCCGATCCTATTAAAAATGAGCCTTCTCAGCAAATTATAATCACGGGACCATCATATTATTACTATCCATCAGCCTATTTAATAATAATAATAAAAATAATAAAGGTTTAATGCAGTGTATCCACAAAATTAATAGGTTCGACTGAATTAAGTTCATGGTTCGGTTCGACGTTTGCCGTAGGCCTCAGTCGCACGATTTTGTTGTCTGTTTTACTTAGCTTTCACTGTTGGTAAAATATTCTAAATTATTATATAATTTGTATTCTAAATTGCATTCTAAATTGTCAATTATCCGGTGCTTCGGTTAGCAATAGAAAGTAAGCACACTTGTTTGATTGCCACGCACTAAAAGCACAGGAGGCAAGTCCGCGGAGAGAACCTCGAGCCAACTCATGTACAATCTTGCGGACATCATTCCCAACTTAGGAACGGGCAGCGTCATAACGATAAGTCTAGCATCCTTGGAATGTTGTCGCAGTAGTTCACCTGTGCGAATCTGTCTCAGCATTCGTTTATCCAAGTGGATTCCTTCTTCGCCGAATTCTCCTTGAATAGGCAGCTTCAGGAATTCCTCGATGGCCTTTCTAGAGGGGGGTTTATCAATGCCGTGAACTTCTTCAATGCTTGAGAAGTCTATGCGGAACTTTTTGAGTAAGTTTGCCATACGCACTTCGTTGTTCTTGATGATGCGAGTAGACGCGGGAGTAAAGATTCGAAGCTTACAGTCCTTCCAGGAATTATTGAGACTTATAATGTAAGGGATGAGAATGGTCAGTCCACCATCGTCAGACAACCACCAAACATCTATTGTCCCTCGTTGCTTCCCCCTAAAGGAAATAGGACTAGAGACAAGCTCTTCAGTCTTGGTTGGTCTTGGTTGGAAGTGACTCGTGCCGTCTGAGAGTTCATTGAAGGTCGTGCCAGATTTTTGACTAGCGATGTCTTTTGCTTTTTCACTGTCTAAAGTTAACGTCTGACTTACACTGAAATCCGAGGTCTTAACCGACTGAGCCCCTTTAGTCAAGGAACCTACTTCTACCCTGGTACTACCCCCAGGGTAGTCTAATTCGCTAGCGGGTGCGGCTGAGCCAGAAACAGAGCTGGTCTCTCTATGAGATAATCCACGTTCACTATCGTTCTTATCAGAGTATAAGTCCACGTTTTCTGTCACTACAAACTTCTTTCTCCCTTCAGTATATTCCTTACTCTTGATGTCAGTATCGTCTGACTTCTCAACGGGATCTATGCCCATTGCTTCGTCCAACAGCCCCACGCTTTCCGGGGTCATCGCTCGCTCCACTTGAAAGAATTTCCCGCCGCTCGTACTTTGGGATCTTTCAGAATATACTCCACTTCCTTGACTTGTCGGTCTCGCTGAAAAACTGTCCTTACTTCCGCTTGGGCTGTGGCTTTTTGGGACAAAGTTTTCTTCCTCGCCATCGCCCATCCAGTCGTCTCCATCGTAGACATCCTCTTGGATTTGGTATTCGTCGCGCATGCGCAAGATAGCCACACCGTAATTCATCTCAAAAGCATCGTTGATGATGTTGACGTATTCGGTAATCTCAGCATCAGAAACTCGCTTCCAATTTCTTTTAAATCCAAGCACCAGTGTGTTTGGCTTAAGTTTGCCAACACCGGTGGATTGAAGCATTGCTTGGACGCCTGCACGGAGTGCTGGGGCTGAAAATAAAAGAGCAAAACGTTAAGATGGGCACAGATCAGTGATCGATTTCCAGACCATTATTTGTGGAGGAGTTTGGTCCCAACAGGCGAAGAGGACGTGTGATCACGTGTGCAACAATGACAAGTGGAATCACATAAATATACTCTGTTGATCTTTTGAAAACTTTAGCAACAGAGGTATCTGTGCATTTCGTGTTTTTTTAAAGAGCTTTTCCAAAAATGTGACGAATAGAAGATCATTGAATACTGTAGCAATAAATAACCGAACTGTGCGGGTTTTTTCTTTTTTGAAGAAATCTTCGAAAAAAGGAACATTGTTTTAATATTGCAGCCGACAGAGATTATCTGTTCGTTGAAGAGTATATAATTATATACCAAGCGGAATGACAAAACTAGTTTTAAAGACGTGCATGATGTCATTAGGGCCATTTATACGAGCGAAAATAAGACGCGGCTTATCTTGACGCGAACCTCGTATAAACAGCACTTTTAGACCTAAGACGCGGACAAAATAAGAACAGCTCAAAACGCTGTTCTCCGATAAGTCGCGTCTTAGACTAAAAGTGCTGTTTATACGAAGAGGTTCGCGTCTTATCTAAGTCGCGTCTAAGATAAGACGCGTCTTATTTCTCTCGTATAAATGGCCCTAATGTCTACTTGTACAAGACAAGTGCCAAAACACACTGTGAAACCGGAAATACAGAGATCCTCGACAATTTGTATAATCGAGATCGTCACTCTAGGGAATAATTCACCCATGTGCTTTGTCGCTTGTAAAAAGTTATTCTCTATTCATTGAAGTAGAAAGCTCTCGAGAATTCAGTCTTCTGAGGCTCCGACTCGAGAGTTATTTTTGTGGAGCGGAATAAAGCAATCTTTAGTCTTTTACACACACCATGACGTCATTAAATAATTGTCTTGACGTCATTGAAAGAAAGATAAGAGATTTACCACTTTCACAATTCAGCTGATAAGAGGACTGACATAATCAAATGATTATCTTTATATCAGCTATATTGAAATATAGGGTACGTATTGATGTAGTTTACCAACAGAACGTGCTATAGCGATTTCACAAGTTACTGAGCAGATTGTGAAAGACATCAACGATAAATAACTAGTTCGATAATGAACAATGTTTATCTGGATTTCAATCCGTAAATCATGCAGTCTCTCAGTTAGAAATTCATTCACTATTTCACTCATAATTTCGTTCGTTCGTTCAGTGAGTCAGTCAGTAGTACAGCACTTCTAAATCAACCCACCCGTGCATATGGTATGAAATGCCCGTATCTTTCGTTCTTTTAACCAGCCATCCTCATAAGACGAAGTACGAGTAAATGAACCAACGTTGACTTGGCCACACACCATTAATCCTACATTACGAGTTATCTGGGACACGATATACGTCAGGTTTGGTCGAGAGGAGGGGGGACCCGTCAGAACCAAGCACTGGGGGCGAAAGTTTTTCACGTGATCTTCAACAGTGTTGAGACGATAAGTAAACCGTAATGCCCGGATGTACGTGTACGCCTGCGCAGACGATCCCCAGTTTACCTGATGAAATCAAAATAACATATACACAGTCATAATGGCGGGAAAATGAGAGTATTGACACTGGGTCGAAAAAAGGAATTGGGGAGGGGATGGTTTAGTCACGTTACTTGAATATGACGTCATCGTACTTACATCTGGTTTCTTGATGTCCACATACTTGTAAAGAGCCGTGACAATCACTATCGTCACCAAAGCGGCCCACCAGTTAATCAGGAACATTATCGCTACACACAGCAACGCACCAACGAGGGACACCCACATGTTATAGTACTTGAACGATGGTCTCCACCCAGGAGAACGCGCCAAGGACGCCGCAAACACAGCGTAATTGATCAAAGCGTACGACATGAGGAAGAAATTCGATATCACTGGCGCAATAATGTTCAACTCGCCGATTGCAATAAAGGCGGCCGCAATTACAAAGGTCAGCAGATATCCACGTCGAGGCTCTTCTCCAGGACCACGACCAACTCCAAAATATTCGATGTAAGGAAATATGTCGTCTTTGCAGAGGGCTTGGAATGTCTTAGGGGCACCAACTAAACTGGCTAAGGCTGAAGACAACGTGGCTGCAAAGATGCCAGCAGTTACTAAAGGTCCCCAGGCTGAAATCTTCTCCATGACCTATAAAACAACGCAATTGTAGTCAGTCATTGAAAGTAGTGCAAGACAGTACATAGAAACCCACTTGCTTACATACAAAAAAGGTTGGTGAAGATTTTGTTGCAACTTGCATCTTGCATACCAAGCCCGAAATATATTGTGGATCATATGTAAATAATGTCAGCATGCACATACAGAAGAAACTATGCCGGCTCCATTTTGCGAAGACAAAGTTTGGGAAAATTCCGCCAGAATTCACATTGTTGTGACCTTTCGCTGATTCCATTCACATCGTCCATAGTGCATTTCGGGCTTGGGATGCAACATGCAAGATGCAACAAAACCTTCACCAATCTTTTTTGAAATAGCTGTATTTACCTGAAAGTCGTTCATCAGTCCAAAGACACATTTGGGTCCAGGACAGCTCGGTAGGACTAGACTGGTTCCATTCATGGAGACTGTACCATTGACAGCGTCTACTGCGGCGACAATTCCATGGGCATCTCGTAACACGCATGCGCCGGCAAACCAACCCAGCACCACGTACACAATGGTACTTAACAGGATTGCTAACATTGTGCCTTTTGGGATGGCTTTTTGGGCGTCTCTTAGATCGCCGGAAATATTGACACCGGCTAGAATTCCTGTCGCCGCGGGGAAAAACACAGCGAAGACAGAGAAGAAGTTTTCGCCATCACGATAGTGGGTACCAAAGTTCGACTCAAAGATGCTCATCTTGTATCCCATGAACCCTCGCGCCTTGCTAACCTCGTTTTGAGGTCCAAGGAATGTTCCTACCATGACGTCAATGATGGAGATAAGCAGAATACCGAGCAGAAACATCTGAGTACGAACCTGTCGAAACATAAAAAACTTTCACTTCAACTTTGAACGATAACAATACGTGCTAGCCGTTCGCTTCCCCACTAACTATGGCTCAAACCCAGTCCTGGGAAATGTGAGACGCTTTCCAGAGAAAATTCCGGCAAAAATATAACCGATTTACCTTGAACCAGGAATGCGGATTCGGAACCAGAATCCAGAAAAATCGGTTTTTGGATTTATTTTTTGGTCATTCTGGATTTTGGTATTCCGTGTCATTGTTCCGGATTCCTGGCATTAAAGAGGACTTACCACCCACTCAAGGCCAACAAGGGTGACGCCCAATAACAATAGCACTGTTAAAATCCCGACAATACGTATGTCATTGACTTCATCGACCATCAGTGAGTCATTATCCCTAAGAATGTCTCGTACTGTCTCAGCAAAACCAACAACGTAGAGAGCAACAGCTACTGCATTGGCCAGAGAGAAGATCAACCCAATCGAGCCACCAAACTCTGGACCAAGACTACGGGATATCAAGAAATATGCACCACCTACAAGAATCAATGGTGGTCACGTCAGTAACTTTCGCAGGAAAGGACATACCATACCACTTGGGGGGAGGTACAGGGAGGTAAAAGGACGTCAGCCCCCTCAATAAAGGCAAGTTTCCCATACATTTTCTATAAACATTCATCCATTTTCAGGTGTTTTGAAGGCTTCAGACCACCCAATATGAAACTCGCTCTGCAGTCCCTGGTGTACTCAGTCTTTCTTGTCTCTCCATAAACGCATTAAGTCCCCCGGGGGCTTATTTATTTCAAGACTTTTGAGGGGGGCTTAATGGAGGGAGGGGCTTAATAGAGGGAGGGGGCTTATTAAATTTTGCAGAAAATCAGAGATGTAGGAGTAAGCATGCTACGGTATCATTGGAAGAGGGGAGGGGGGCTTAAAATAGGAGGGGGCTTAATAAAAATTGTGCTTCAAAAAAGGGGGGCTTATTGGAAGGGGGGCTTAATAGAGGATTTACGGTATTACAGATATGCATGGTGCTCATAGCATCATATTGACGATTCATACCTCCTTTAACCTCTCCATTAGTGCATACAGCTGACATTGACAGTGTAGTTAGCACAGTCACAAGGGCTGATAACAGTACTATGACTGTAGACCAACCAATTCCAGACTGACCAACCACCCAAGTGAGTCTCAAAAACAGCATGACACCCCAAATGTTTAGCAAACATCGCAACATAACGCCCTTAATCCACCCAAACTTTGGTGCAACTTTGACCTTTTCTCCATGTGTGTACACTTTAAGGCTGTTGCCACCTTGGTATTCTCCATTTTCAACACCGCCCATTTGATTCGCATCAGTAGATTCACCCTGAAATGAAACCAAGTGGGCTTAACACATCCAGGATCCATGATGGTAAATTATAGACAGCCCAACCATTAATTGCTTCTGAGGCTACTAAAATAATAAATAAAAAGATTTTGGCGTCTTTTTTGATGGGTTTCCTGTGGTAGAATGTGCACACAACACGTAAGGTTGGGTTCCCTGTGCATAAAAATGGATAATGTTGGGCTCCCTGTTCACGTCCCGCAAGACTCGCCCGCACAAGTGTATTATTATTATTATTATTATACCACACTTGTGTGGGCGTGTCTTGCGGTACGCACACAGGGAGCCCAACATAATATGTACTAAGCACAGGAAGCCCAACATAATAGGTATTGCGTGCGCACATGCGCTCTACCACAGGAAACCCATCAAAAAGACACCAATATCTTTTTATTTATTATTTTAGTAGCCTCAGAAGCAATGGTTGGGCTGTCTATGGGTAAAGTGGACCATTTTCCACTTGTCTCAATGCTTTCCCATGTCAGACCTTACCTGGGAATAAAATTCGTTGTTCAGAATATTTCCATAACAATGTACATGTCTTTTCAGTGTGTTGCCAAGAAAGAAAATACATATATTCAAGGTAATTAATTGTCACATTGCCTGAAATGAGACAACATTGAGGCAAGTGCATGGGATAGATAATGGGATTGATAGCCTGTGAAAGTCTCCCCCTCCCCAGTCCCCTCCTCCTTCTCCCCAGTCCCCCTCCTCTCCAGTCCCCCTCTCCATCCCTCCTCTCTTCCCTTCTCCATTCTCGTACCCAGTGCCCACTCATCATTTGGTTGGTCGTGGGCTCTGGGAAACCCTGAAATTTTAGCGAATTTCATTGGCTGATGAAATCAACAATGACTGATCGTATTTGATTGGTCCATGAGATCAACAAAGATTCAAACTTGCAAGGCGAACGAAAGGAATGACAGCGACGGTTGTATTTTCATACAATGGTATTCCGTTTTTGAATTATAAAGCTATGGAAATGAGAGTGACTGTGTAGACATAAATTGATCTGAATTGGTAAAGAAAGATCTAACAATATACATGTATATATATTAACTGCTGCAGTGACCTACCACCGGAGAAGACGTAATCGATCGTACTCGCTTTGAGTATTCAAAGGAATATTTTTATAATTCAAGAGAAACAATATTAAACAAAGCGGAAGACAGGAAGGCTCACACTCAGATATAATAGAACATGTATTTATCGTCCAGCCTTTATCGCAACAGAGCCAGAGAAGAACCAGTGATGAACGTCGAAGGGATTTTAAACGGCTACACGAAGATAAATGTAAAACCTTGTGTACTTGTTACATTGTTTGAATATTCAAACCAACGTGAACACTACGTAGCCAGTAGACTCTTCCATGAGTACCCGCTCTCGATCTCAGCGGTCTTTAGTATGAGCATGCGCTCTGACGACTTGGTCGTCAAAATTTGACGACCGAGCAACAGGGTTTCCCAGAGCCAGCGACAAACCAAATGAGGAGTGGGCTCTGGGTATGAGAATGTTCCCTTCTCCCCCAGCTAGGAACGGTATTATAACTATATACTGACACAGAAAGATCATGTACATGTAGTCACCTCTTGACTCATGTTCTTTCTGCCTAATCTTTCTGTAACCTGATAAAACATCAACCTCTCATCACATTCTTACTTCTCTCAAACTAACAAGGAAGGAAAGGTGGAGCTACAGAAAGATTATGAGAAAGAAAAGACAAATAGATCAACAGATCAACATTCATGTAAATAAAATACTTGATTTTAATAAAGTACATGTACATGTACATCAAATACTGGGGAGAAATACAAATCAAATTTTAAAAACAAGGAGACAAAAACATTCATTTGAGAAGAACTACTTATAAGCTGTCAATTCCTAGACTAAACAATTGTCTGTGTTAAGGTTTGCCTGTCAACTATATATGTACATGTATGTACATACTGAAACTAGAATTGCAGTAACATCTGTCGAAAATTCCCATTTCGTTTCAACAAATCCAGCTGTCTCTTCATTTTATGCATTATTACTCGGGCCCTTCCGAAGGAAGCCCGAGTTATAAAATGCGTTTTTCGGTAGTAGTAGTCGTAGTTTTGTTCGGCTAAAGAATGACGAAAGTATGCGACGTATTTAATCGTATCGAGTTTCAAGATTACTCAGCAGATAAGAAAAAAACACACACACACAGGACTAAAGTAGATTTGAATCTTAGTTTTGAAAGCAGCTGTAGATCTTCAAGCTATTAAAAGGTCAGGATTCTAGTTCATCGTTCAATGACTAGAAGTGGTAAAAGGACTAGAAGCTCGCTTAAAATATATTTAATAAAAACAAACGCGAGGGCGTTATCGGAACCATCTGACCTATGCAACCTCAAGACGTATCATGTTCGTACTCACCCGACTCATAGTCTCCCTCGTCACTCAACTGTCACTGATTGTCATGACGTCAGAGAAATGATATTGTATTGAAGAAGATGTCCTTGTTTTATTCGACGTTCGAACCGTAACTCGAACCCGAACTCGAACTCGATTCCAAACTCGACGTTTCGGGATCTGAAGCTAGAGAGGGGGCCTTTACACGAACTCATCAAAATCAAATCAATTGAACTCAAAGTCAAAAGGTAATCAAATGAACTCAAAGTCAAAGGCAAATCAAATGAACTCGACACATACATGTATATACATAGTCTCCCTCGTCACGCAACTGTCAGTCATTGTCAGGTCTCTCCTCACGCAACTGACATAAGATTGTCCTTGTCATAAGCCCGAGTGTACGCTCATTGAGCGTCTTGTTTTGTAATACAATGGGCAAGGACGATATATTAGCGGAGTTCAGGGCAAGGAAGGTTCTTTTTCCTTCGGCATTATAGACAATGGAAAATCTTACATGTAAGCTTATGTTGTGAATGGCTTCATTGTCCTATTTTTTTCTTCTTCTTCAAATTTAGTATGAGACTGTCTAGTATTTAGGAATACATTTGAAGACATGCCAAAATTAAGAATATAATCTGATTTATCATGGAAATGGCACCTACATGTACATTATATTGTACGTAATGAGGGTTTATCATGTAATTTCAAAACTCATAGGACAAAAAAATGATTATCATAACTGGAAAGAGCTCGTTGAAATTAGTAAAAGTGTGAAGTTTGGAAAAGATCGCTTCACAAATTGCGAAGATATGAATTTTCAAAAATCGAAATTTTGTATGAAAACCTTTGTTGGAGGCAAGAGACCAGCGTAAAGCATGCGTAGCTTTACACAGGGAGCCCGACAACAACAACACATTTTCGACGAGACATTTGCAACTTTCATTCAACAAAATGGCTTGTTCAAAAAAGATGCCGAGAAGTGCAGCTATAAAACGAAACACATGGACTGCTGTGGGGGGTGTGGGGTAAAAACGTTTCTATATTTGTTATTTAATACAGTTGCATTGATATGGAAATTAGCTGTTCAAGCAAACAATATTTCTTCCTAGCTCTTTCAATTTTTGATTAATTAATTAATACTATTAAATTGGAGAACTGTAAATTCTATTCTGTTTGATGGAAGGCGAAATGTATACTGACACAGGATGTAAAATAATTCGCTGTTATTTCATTAACAAGAGGTGGAAAGACGTCGAAGTTATTGACTACAATTAATTATGTAACGCGCTCTGGTTTGTTCTTAGATCATACAGACAGTTCAGATATTAAAGCGAAAGGGAAATTCAGTCGACAGTTTATTCTACTTTCCAGTCTAAAATTGCTAACTAAGCGACCCGTTGACCGCTTTTGCCAAACAACTATGCATTATCAAAGCAGAAGAAAAGAGAAGAAATAACCGTAGCGAACTATTAGTATAGATGACGTGATGGGTGACCGCCATTCATTTGCATTTTAAAATATTTCCAAGCTTGTCGATCAGTAACGTCTCCAACACAACCAGATTTGATTAGTTACCGTTGCGTATATTCTTTATCCGATAGTAACGGGTTTCTTTACGTAAGAGCTTCTTGTATTTATGAAAAAGAAAAAGAAAAGTTTTAACGCAAAGCAAACAAAATTTAGAGAATTTCCTCCAAGTGTTGACTTTTGCAAGATTTCTTAGCCGTTTCCTAACCTCCTTTTTATCGATCTTTACATAAGCTGTGCTATAAAATTTGAATAAGGCCTAGTGTGTGATATCAATATTTTATACCGAAGAAAAATGACTCGAATTAAGCTTATGGGTATTAGTAGAAGTCTGATGAAGAAGAACACACGTTGAAATTGACATACATTGTAGCTAAGCTTATAAAGTGGTCTATTTCATCCTCTCTCACACACCAAACTTCTATTACCTGTTGCTCCGGAACTTCGCCAAATCCTTTCTGTAATTCCTGAAGAGTTGGTCTGTACTTTTTCTCATGGCTTTGAGAATATTCATTGCGGTAAAATATAGTCATAGGTACAGCTTCGTTGGTTGCATACCCGATTGTTCCGTCGGTGATGGAGTGCCGACTAGAATCAGATAAAACTCGGCTATGGGCTCCGCTGTCAGAATCGCTCAGTTCCATTCTGTCCTTCGGTTCGTTCTTGACCTGTTCAACAAGGAATCTGGCTGTAGGTTGGGGCGATGAAGGCTTTACATTCCTGTCTTCTTTTGGCCATGGGTTTTCGTAGCCATGTTCTTCTGAGCTTGTCACGTTGTTCTCTTGTTGCAGATCAGACAGACTTGCCATCTTACCGTCAAAAATGACACAAATTGTGACCCTAGTGACCTCTCCGTATGTACCTAAGTGAAAACATCGAAGAGCTTTGTGAAAATGACAATAAATACCACTTCTTCTGCCACATGATCTACATGATCTATGACTATGAATGAATGGATTGGTATGAATAAATATGTGAATGTTTATCTTTCGTCAAATAGAGGACTGGTACTGATAGCGAAACAATACCCCGCGGGGGTCGGGGAGGGAAATTTTGAAGCAGCTAGATCGGTTGTTTTCTTCGCGCGCTTATCTCTATTTATCATATCATTGTTTTACGTTCATGATAGTGATTATGTTTGTTTCTCAACAGCTCCAAATCATGTTTATTAGGACTATTAGTGATTCGTGTTTCTATTTTTCGGATATCGGGAAGAGTTACAGTCAGTTCAGTACTGTAACTCTTCCCGATATCCGAAAAATCGAAACACGAATCACTAATAAACACGATTTGCAGCTGTTGAGAAACAAACATAATCACTATCATGAACGTAAACAATGATATGATAAATAGAGATAAGCGCGCGAAGAAAACAACCGATCTGCTTTGTAATCAGTACAGTTTGCCTTTCGAAAGCGTCTGAAAAAGAAACATTAAAACTAAAAATATTGTCCTTACATCCACTCCAGTTCCTTTGTGAATCAGATAATGATGATGATATGGTGGTGATGATGGCGATGAACTAGCTGACGTCATAAACAAATGCATTGCTCATTACTCGGGCTTGGAATTGCAGATAAATTGCAGATCAGGTAGCCGGTTACGACCGGGGGTTACGACTACTACTACTACTACCAGGGGCGTAGCCAGGATTTTTCTGGAGTGACGCACAATTGTGAACTTTCAATTGATAACCCCCAACCCCTCTCCCTAGCTTCCCCCTTCCCACATCACCACCCAAACCAACCAACAACAAGACGCTCAATGAGCGTACACTCGGGCATTATGACAAGGACAATGTCAGTTGCGTGAGGAGGGACCTGACAATGACTGACAGTTGCGTGACGAGGGAGACTCATATGTGTATATGTGTCGGTGAGCATAGATAAAAATCTCCGAATCGTACTTCCGTAGCACGTGAATATGAGGTTCATATTCATGGTCAGACGGTTCTGATAACGTCTTTGGTTTCTTCGTTATCGCAGAGGAAAGTCGGTCACGGAAACTATTTGACACGTTTGAGCGAATCATTCTTTCGGATTTAGTTCGATAGGCGTTCGGAAACTATTCGACTCGTTTGTGGCGAACATGAATATGCAACCTCAAGTGACCTCAAGTACGTTTAAAGACGTACCACAGACGTACCTCGAAGAGTCGGAGATCTTTATCGATGCTCACCGACACAAATAGTCTCCCTCGTCACGCAACTGTCAATGTCATAATGCCCGACTACGCTCATTGAGCGTCTTCTTCTGTAATAAATCCCTAAAATCTAAGGACGTTTTGATTTCGATTGTATTTTTGCCGTTCACTGACCTGTTTTGAGCGTGGAAATTCTGTTTTAAATAGCGCTACGCGGCGGTTCTAAAATTAGGTCGCGTAATAGATGTATGACTCACACAAGGATCACACAACTGTAATCGTACTGAATTTTTCAAACGTGGAATAAAATAAACATCCATCGTGAGTTACTGGAAATAACTCGACTGGCTCGACTGTTTGCATGACTTCTGTACATATAGCTTTCTGTCAATAGATGTAGTTATACATCGCTGGTCGTGAGTTTAATTATAAATACTCAAGGACATAACTGTACACGTACTACTTCTGAATATTTCAAACGTGGAATAAAATAAACTTCAATCATTATACTTCTCAGAAATGTGTTTCATTTTACTAGTCGGATACCTTTTAACCACGGCGTGACGGCTCTCAGAATCTGAATGTGTTTCATTTTATTGTCGGACTGAATTTTTCAAACGTGGAATAAAATAAACTTTAGTCGGAAACTATTTGACCCTTTGAGCATATAATTACTTCATTAGGCGTTTGGATATCATCGCCCCCGTTTTCAGCCAATCGAAACCCTGAAACAGATATTCCTGACCGATACGATCACATACTCCGCATTCTGTGTACTACCAAGAATACGAAGAAAAAAAATATACAAGAAAGCCCATTTTATAACTCGGGCTTCCTTCGGAAGGGCCCGAGTAAAAAGTAAAAGTACATGCAGGTTTGGGAATCTCTAACGTTCTATACTGCACCGTAGCTATTCACGTACGAAAGTGTGACAACAGCTGTTGGTGAAGGTTTTGTTGCATCTTGCATACCAAGCCCGAAATGTATTGTGGATCATATGTAAATAATGTCAGCATGCACATACAGAAGAAAATATGCTTGGCTCCATGTTGCGAAGACAAAGTTTGGGGAAATTCCCAGAGTCCATATTGTTGTGACCTTTCACTGATTCCATTCACATCGCGCATGGTGCATTTCGGGATTGGTATGCAATATGCAACGAAACCTTCACCATTAACCTTAATTTTTTGAAACAGCTGTACACTTCACTCAATTTAGCACAGGCATACCAGACTCAATGTTTGTTTTGTGGGGTTCCTGTGGTAGTATTATGGCCTCCGGCCGTCGACTGAATTTTTATATTTATCAGAAATGTGTGTTATTTTGTCGTCCGATGCGTTTTACCGGGGTTTTGAACAATGGGAGCAGATGCTGTCACGTGAAGGAAAAAATCACAAGGCAGGCAACTGGCGATCAAAAAAAACACTTTCAAACTAATTCAGGGAGGCCGTAACCCCACAAAACAAACATTGAGTCTGGTATGCCAGCTGTGCTACTATACTTCTTCTATATTTTTGGTTCGATGTAACGCAGACCCATAGCAAGGGGAATTTAAATTTATTGGGGGCACAATCTGACGAGAGGAGGGTGCGGGGGCATGCTCCCCCGAAAATGTTCGAGGTATAGGGTCTCTGAAGTAGCATTTCCTTCTGAGAGTAGTTTCTAGGAAGAATAAATGGACAGAAAATCGATCTTGTGGCCGAATCGCAGGTCATTTGAAGGGTTGCCGACATGAATAATAATAATAATAATAATAATAATAATAATAATAATAATAATAATAATAATAATAATAATAATAATAATAATAATAATAATAATAATAATAATAATGATAACTTTATTCCTCAAAACAAATTACAAATAAGAGATAGAAATAATAATAATAATAATAATAATAATAATAATAATAATAATAATAATAAATAATAATAATAATAATAAGTTTCGTACTTTTTCCTATTTCTCGAACGGTGTCAAGGAGTCAACAGCTAGATTCAGAGCATGTCCATAGCAGTGTGCGCATAGGGATTTGCTATTCAGGATGTAAAGGTTATAAAAAAAAACAGCAAAAAAAATTGGGGGATCCGGCCTCCCCTGGCTGCTGCTGCTGCTGCTGCTGCTGCTACTACTACTACTGCTACTAGAGTGGTTTTCATAAACCCGTGAACAACAATAATAATAGTAATAATAATAATAATAATAATAAATAATAATAATAATAATAATAATAATAATAATAATAATAATAATAATAATAATAATAATAATAATAATAATAATAATAATAATAATAATAATAATAATATAATAATAATAATAATAATAATAATAATAATAATAATAATAATAATAATAATAATAATAATAATAATAATAAATAATAATAAACGAATATTTCAACAGGATAGCCCGTCAGTGTAAAAAAAAACACTGTTATCAATGGGGTCCTGTATAAATTGAAGAAAATAAAACACTAAGCCAATATATATATATATAAATGCTATAAAAAGAATTGCGTGGCTCAGGTGGTTAGCTAGCTTGAAAAGTTATGCAAAAATTGATCATACCCGGTCAGCACTACAATTGACATCAATAAATTGTTTTAATAAACATTTAATTTGCTCTTACACATCTCTTTCCGCTTTCTTTTTTGAGAAGAACATAGAATAATTAATCTTGTCGTTTGCGAGAGTCAATCCAAACCGCCAACAGAATTTATCTCATGCACGTAGGTATGGTGGCCCGTTAGAACAATTTTTTTGTTAGCGCGCACGTCGAAATTTTTTAGAGTACGCACGCAAACCTCAGGATTTATCTTAGTACGCACGCAATCAAGGTCGAGATCTTTTTAGAGTACGCACGCCACCAGAACTTATTAGAGTACGCACGCCAACAAGAACTTATTAGAGTACGCACGCCATCAAAAACTTATTAGAGTACGCACGCCAAGAAGAACTTATTAGAGTACGCACGTCAAACTAAGGTTTTTCTTTGGTGAACTGATACTAGCTAATCAGTCGAAGTGATCGCGTTACGGACGACATGCCTTACCAAAACACACGTATCCATTGTTTAGCTTTGTCTGTCTTTGAAATGTGTATATCTCATCGTGTAATTCGTGTAATTGTCTTCGTACTGTGATATGTGTTGTGTTAGTAATGGTCTGAATCGTTCTAAAATAATCGAATACAGCCATAATAGGCTTTCATGAACAGACGAAGAAGTCATCCGGCATTATTTCGATCCTTTGTGGCTGGAAATACAAAAGCATTTTGGCTTTCATCAACAAGTAGTTTGGCTTAAACTGGAAGTAAGTTGCGAATTCTAAGTAACTAGCATTATATTTGGCAATATGCTTTACGCCGGGGTTAATACGACATCGTTTATTTACATATATCCTGACCTTTCTTCGAACCTTTCTCTTTTCAGTCTTAGGAAATTGAAGTACTTTTTATTCAAAGAGAAGTTATTCCGAAGAGGCAACTTACTTCCAGTTTAAGCCAAACTACTTGTTGATGAAAGCCAAAATGCTTTTGTATTTCCAGCCACAAAGGATCAAAATAATGCCGGATGACTTCTTCGTCTGTCACAGCATGAAAGCCTGTTATGGCTGTATTCGATTATTTTAGAACGATTCAGACCATTACTAACACAACACATATCACAGTACGAAGACAATTACACGAATTACACGATAAGATATACACAGGTTCAAAGACAGACAAAACAAATACCTGTGTTTTGGTAAGGCATGTCGTCCGTAACGCGGTCACAGACAAAACTAAAATTGGATACGTGTGTTTTGGTAAGGCATGTCGTCCGTAACGCGGTCACTTCGACTGATTAACTAGTATCAGTTCTTCTTGGCGTGCGTACTCTAATAAGTTTTTGATGGCGTGCGTACTCTAATAAGTTCTTGTTGATGTGCGTACTCTAATAAGTTCTTGTGGCGTGCGTACTCTAATAAGTTTTTGTTGGCGTGCGTACTCTAATAAGTTCTGGTTTGCGTGCGTACTCTAAAAAGATCTCGACCTTGATTGCGTGCGTACTAAGATAAATTCTGAGGTTTGCGTGCGTACTCTAAAAAATTTCGACGTGCGCGCTAACAAAAAAATTGTTCTAACGGGCCACCATACGTAGGGCTCCAGTTTATATACTGGCAGCTATTTCAGAAAACGTTGTCGGCGATCGACTTCAAGCCTACGCGACTAGACCGAAAGGGAGTATGGATAGATATGATAATTCACTTGCATGCTTTTCGTATTTGGTGACAATGGCAGGTGCATCTGTAAATGTATGCCTATGCGTTTTAAAACAAGACGCTCAATGAGCGTACACTCGGGCTTATGACAAGGACAATGTCAGTTGCGTGAGGAGAGACCTGACAATGACTGACAGTTGCGTGACGAGGGAGAATGTATATACATGTATGTGTCGAGTTCATTTGATTTGCCTTTGAATTTGAGTTCATTTGATTACCATTTGACTTTGAGTTCAATTGATTTGATTTTGATGAGTTCGTGTAAAGGCCCCCTCTCTAGCTTCAGATCCCGAAACGTCGAGTTTGGAATCGAGTTCGAGTTCGGGTTCGAGTTATTACGGTTCGAACGTCGAATAAAACAAGGACATCTTCTTCAATACAATATCATTTCTCTGACGTCATGACAATCAGTGACAGTTGAGTGACGAGGGAGACTATGAGTCGGATGAGTACGAACATGATACGTCTTGAGGTTGCATAGGTCAGATGGTTCCGATAACGCCCTCGCGTTACGACAGTCAGGCAGCAAGCAAAGCGATATTAGCTATCTAAACAAAATCTACTGAAAAATCAAACCCTTGCTCTCTAGCTTCAGAGACATAATACGAAGCTGCTCAGTAACGGATTATTAACGACATGTTGCTTTCAAAACTAAGATTCATAATCTACTTGAGTCCTGTGTGTCGTATTGTCTTTTCTTATCTGCTGAGTAATCTTGAAACTCCGGATACGATTAAATACGTCGCATACTTTCGTCATTCTTGAGCCGAACAAAACTACTACTACTACCGAAATTCGCATTTTATAACTCGGGCTTCCTTCGGAAGAGCCCGAGTAACAAGGAAACAGAAACAGATATGATTCATATTCCGTGAGAGACGTTCCTTTTTGATAGTGTAATCTTTATAGACTCATTGATTTTTACCCATACTCCTCAGTTTTCGGTCTAGTCGCGTAGGCTTGAAGTCGATCGCCGATAACGTTTTCTGAATTAGCTGTATATAAAGTCCCCCGAGGGATAACTGATATACAAACTTTCTCACGCATGCAATCTGGAAATGACGTTATGAAGAGTCTGAAATTAAAATGAAAAAAAAAAACATGGCTGATACGACATCGGCGTTCAGAACACTGGAAAGAGAGTTTTGCACAAAGCCCAGAAAATCGCACCTGGAATTGTGAGAACTGAACTTTGAGCCCGGCCTTTCCGGGGGGACTCTCATACAAAAGGGAGTGGGATGCTCGTCGGAAATTTTGAAAATTATTAATAATTTAAAAAAATTAACCCCTAAAAGGTATCAGAATCTCGACGAAGAGTATAAATCTTCTTATAATTCCGGTCTCTCTTGATTAATCCGGCATCAAGCTATAACACCGTGAAAAAGAGTTCTTAGCTTTATTGACGTTTTGAGCCTTTACTATAGCCTTAGCCGGCCCTTCGTCGAATGGCTTGAGGCTCGAAATGTCAGTAAAGTTAAGTACTATTTTTTATACTTTGAAATTTTATCATACACCGAAAGCACAGCCCATACTAGTGTGCTAGCTAGTTTCCATGCATAGAGATATATGAAACTCAGGTTAAACATGACTATGCTCAAGATCCCATTGTCAGTTCACTATATATTTCATTTACAGCGCGCGAGCACAACATCTGAAACTGACACAATCAAGCACACAAAACAATGAAGCGACGACACAAGCACAAGCGCAAACAAAAGAAATATTGGCAGTTTCTTATATGTTCGTGCTTGTCGTGTTCTTGTGCTCATCGTCGTTATGTATATAGATCCGATAGATCCATCACCACTTACCGTGTAATCGTATTATTGTACGACAATCGAATTACCGCTGACATGCAATTACGATACGTGCGACCATCAAGGGTGCATCTCCAGCCTCTTTGGCTAGTGTCTGTCAGCGACTATTCCGCGTTGTTATGTCAGTGAAGATCACTTGAATTCAACGAAGCCGAGAGAAAGTCTATTACCAAGGCACTAGTAAACTGAAACTGATAAACACGTACGTTGTATAGCTAGAGGGGTATAAATGTTACGTGCGCATTATATATAGTTAGGGTGTGGTCTCTATTCATATACCAACTTAGTGACTTCAGTAAAGCAGGTTTTAACAAAAAACACTCCGCAGTCCTCGGGCAAAGTGCCATTTGTGGAAACTTCGAACACGGTCGGCATGCATCAGTGCCATGCAGTATTATTGCATTGTTGATCACTCTGCATAAGCCCCGGCACGGAGGCACGGGGAGTATACGGAACAGTCAAAATACAGACTAAAACAGTGTCACCTTATTTTATCACTTTTGTAGAATTATCATATATTTTAATTTTAGAATTAGAGTGACATTTTTATTCGGAAGCACCGATGCAATAATTGCTAGGCTGAATCCATGCAGTTCAGTCATATCATATCGGACGAGCGCCTGTTTACAAGTTTGTCTTAAAATTCGATTCAACACAAACTGAATAGTTGAAGGGTTCATCAGTATTTTGTGAGTTTGAAACTTGCGTGCATAAGAATAGAAATCTCAAATATTCAAATCTGATGACGTCACTAGTCTTGATCCTAGCCGGCAGCCCGGCACACCCTCGAACAAGCGCTCACTTTGTCAATTAACTTTGCAAATGAAATTTGAAATAAGCGCCACTTGCTCTCAAAATCTTTTTAGGTTGTATGTGACTGGCTATATATAGCAACGATGTAGCACTTAGATCAGGTACATGAACAGGCAGAATCATATTTATAATACCGATAAAATGAGTAAAGTTCTTGTATATCCGGCCGTTGACATTTTACTTGAATGACTGGCATTCTATAATGAAACTATGTTAAAGCGTGCGATGAGCGCACACCCTCGAATAAGCGCACACTTTTAATAAGATTGAAATTTGAAATAAGCGCACATGAGCGCGATGAGCGCGATGATTATTTATTAGGACTGCATGTAGTACATCCGAGTACATCCACTGTACACCCGAGTACATCCACTGTACACCCGAGTACATCCACTGTACACCCGAGTACATCCACTGTACACCCGAGTACATCCACTGTACACCCGAGTACATCCACTGTACACCCGAGTACATCCACTGTACACCCGAGTACATCCACTGTACACCCGAGTACATCCACTGTACGCCCGAGTACATCCACTGTACGCCTGAGTACATCCACATCGCCTCCTGATTTAAAATTACCATCATGGCGGCCGGCGTATAGTCGCCATATTGGTTCCCAAATACAAAGCATTCATCGTTCATCATTTTTGTGGCTACTGTCTCTATGGAGACGTAGCCACTATGCCATCGAGTGTGTAAGTCCGTAAGTAAATATGTAAGTAATTCGGATATCGTTCGGAACTAGTCAGGTGATCGAAAATCAGCCACGATGTCGCGACGATGTACCCGATGGCTTATTCGTCTGGTTGTCGACATTTTATCGATTTGGAATCGTTCTTCTCGTCTGATTGTCGACATTTTATCGATTCCAAAACGTAGAAAATACGTCGTTCCAAGTGCTTTTAAAACGCTTCACGCTTTGCTAAGAAGGTAAGTTTACACTCTATTCTATGCTATTTTGCACCAGAAACAAGGCACATCTCTCGTACATGCAAAGTGTCAAGTGTTTCAAGTGTCAAGTGTCAAGATGTTGTCAAGGTTTTCAGTGAAGATTTGTTGAGATCATTTTCCAGCCCCGAATATCGATTGTGTTTGTTTGTCCTTTTATAATAGCTCCATCAGTCCATGACGATCGACTAGTTTGTGTAGTCCAGCACCTCCAATGGCTTCATGTAAACTGCCTGGCTCAAGTAATTCTCTTCGAGATCGAGGAACAAAATCTTTACTTATACGAGACCGGCAAACAATCACGGCTCTCGTTACTCTTTGTCCCAAAACTCGCTAAAAGCCGTTCTAATCGCTAAATAAATCACAAACAGGACTCAAGTAGATATTCATCTTTATATTGACAGCAGTTTTAGAAATTCTAGATATCAAAAGGACAGGATTCTAAAGTGAATTTACGGCCACAAATAAGACACAGGAAGCCCAATACATAAACAGAGGGTGGTGAGCCTGTGAAATATCTTTATCTTTACACACGAGAGATGTGTCTGGTTTCTGGTGCAAAATAGCATAAAATCATAGTACATGTATATATTAGAGTGTAAACTTATCTATTTATTTGTACACCGTCACAATTGTCTTCATTTTTCAATTAAACTTTATGTTTAAATTTTAATACAAAAAAAATATTTCTGATTTAAACTTAGCATTATATGGAACCAAAGAACAAGTTCCGGCAGATAGTTCAAACATACTAGTCAACATACAACATACTAATCAATCCAACTACACATTGCTTTTACATTTCAAGACTGCAGTACCTACATGTAGTTTATATAGACTACCTTTTTTTGTTTATTTACAGTAGCCACATGCAGTCCTTGACTGCCTATTTTTAATAATAGCCTTCATTAGTTCATCCAACATGGCGGCTGCATCCTCAAGGGAGTTTTCGGCCACGTGGTCAGCACACCCAAATTGCGCGACATTCGTTTTCAAACAGCTCGTTAACAAAGGAAGATATTGGATCAAAAATTGCCCAATTCTGATCGGAAATGTTTCTGTGCTTCAAGATCTGAAATGCAGTTTTTATATAAAGTGTTTGGATATATTTATTTCTCTTCCGTGAAAATGAAGAATCAATTTAATTCGATGGAAGGATTAAGAGGATTAACGAGAATTAACGGTTTCTTTTTTCTTATCTCGTGTCTTGTGCAGCACACGGTAGTATTAATCCAATTTATGGTCACCGAATTTTTCTATTTTTATCAGTGGCGCATACTGATAGTCTGGCCTAAACATCACACGCACTCGACTCGTGTAGTTTAGCCACCTTTCATTCCCTCTCCTTTCTTTCACCAATCTCCTCCCCCTCCCCTCCCCTTCCTTTTAATTGTCCAAGTACTGAAACCTTCATTCGCGCTTACATTACTTAAAAGAATATCCAAACCCATCAGTTCAGCTACGATTGGTTTATGACTGATTACCTCATGAAAACTCAGTTCCACCCGCGGCTTTAATTTCTTGAAAAGAATATTGAAACGCATTCTGCTACGCAGTTTGGTTTATGATTACCGCATGAAAATAGTTTGAGTGGTTTTTATAGCGGAAATTTACACCAAGTACATGCACCATGCATTAGAGTGGTTTTCATAAACCCGTGAAATAAAAACTATTAGTTAATGTGTAATAGTTTATAAATGACAACAAAAGACAACAATGGAATTAGGGTCTACTAATGTGTATTAGATTAATATCTATTTCACGGTATTATGAAAACCACTCTACCTTGTTGACCTTTGCACGAAATATCGGTAATGTAAAACTGATATCATCAGGCTGTGTAACGAGAGTAACTGAGTATCTGCACATAGACTACCAGTGGCACTAAGGGTATTTTTGGGTAGGGGTGTGCCGCGGACACCTCAAAACCCCGACCCTATCCCAATTCCAGACTAAAGCTTAAAAATGTATACCCTATCCCAGACTAAAGCTAATTCAAAAATGTATACCCTATCCCAGATTGAAAGCGTGCTAAAGGGATATGTAAACTGATAGCGACTGATAGTGGCGTTATTGCGGAACCCATAGGCCTATACCAGACCAAAACGTACCCTATCCCAGACTAAAAAGGCAAAAAAATGATACCATACCCAGGCACCATACCGTAGGGGAGTACCCTCCCCCCCCCCGGGAGTTGAACGTAAGTGTAATTTATTTATGTCATTTGAATGGAATCGGTGATGAATATCATTATTTAATGTCCTGCTCCAATGAAAAGTTTGTGGAGCTTAGATATGATTTTAATAAGTTGTTCAGTTTATTTGATACAAAGAAATTAATATTTATATATATACTGAATATACATGACAATTCTATCATGAAAATAATAGCAAAATATTGTTATGATATCCTTTCATTATATGATAGTTATATTTTTTAGCTTTATTACTGTACGTTTTAAATTTTTGTGTAAGCACTTTATCCGTATGTACCTATGTTGGTATTTGATGGAATAAAATTATCAAAAATTATTATTAAAAGCTAATTACGATTCTGATTGGATCCAGAAAACCACGGATCGAATTGAAAATGAGGTGTCACGTGTTTGCACAACTTCTCCTGTTCGGCCCAGACAGAATCAATGTTATATATAACATTATAAACTGTGAAGCTGGTTTATACTATCACTCTGATATCAATATTAAAATCGGCGACGACAGCAGCGACACTAACCTTGGGCTCCCTGGAGATAGATTAACGATCGAGTTAGAGGTTGAGTTGAGTTTGAGTTGAGTTTGCGTTACCGTTGAGTTACCGTTGAGTGACCTTTGAGTTAACCAAAAATTATTATATTTTTGGAACAATGTCTTACAGCGTTGTTTGAGAATCCCCAAGGGGGGGTATTGCCTATGGTGGCCTGGGGGATATTGCCTATGATGGCCTGGGGGATATTGCCTATGGTGGCCTGGGGAGGGAGAGGAAGGTGGTAAGGGAAACTATTATTCTGGTATGTTAAAGGTCGTGCTACTGAATAACTCGAACTTAATAGAGAATAGATTTAAATATTAGGTATGTCCTGCAAATTATTTAGGATAGTGCTGTCCCGCCCAACGGTTCCGAAAATCGAACTCCTATTGAGAACATTGCTACCCATTTTAAGCCCAAATTGACCAATTAATCCGTCCCGAACGTCAAAACAGGTACCATATTAATGGATAAGGGATCTTTTTTGGCTGGGTGAAAGCGGACTCGAAAACCCTACCCTATCGGGCGGTACATACCTATATAGCCAATATATGGGAGTAACCCCCAGAAGCTCAAAATAGAACATGATTGACATGTGAAAACACAACTGAAAAGGCAATTTAATTATCTTGAAATCATGCAGTTGCGCTTCAGTACTGAAGCTGTTAAAAACGAGCTGGGATAATTGCATTTGGCTGGCCACCACAAACTAAGTTAACAGAACACCCCAAAGTCATTTCGCATCTGGCACTCTGTGTTTTATATATCCCGGTCAGTGGGAAAGAAATACTCGCTGGTCTTACTCTTTCATATTTAACAAATTGACATCACCAGTTTAGTAGAGTACAAACCATATGTCCGTGAAACAATACTAACTAATTAGTACTAAATAGCACTGATGAAACAATAGAAAACAATAGAGATAACACTATTTAGTACTATTTAGTAATAGTACTATTTCACGGACATATGGTTTGCACTCTATGTGTATGTTCTTTTATTGCATTTGATTATGAATTTCGTCATAACATCAAAGTAGTGTGGATCCACGAGGCGATCAGTCACTGAGTTTTTCAGTTTAACCATGTCTAAGATTTTGTTGCTTTTTTAACCTTTTTCATTTGAGTAGCATTTTTTTTTTAGTAGCCGATTTTTTGATGATGATTACCTGAATCTGTTCCAGCAAGAGAAACGACCATTGAAATACAATAATAACAGTTCTACCCTTTTGTATACAGTACTGTACTTCAGCCAACACCAATCAATGACCCCTTTGTCGGAAACATTATATAATTGTATAAGTCTAATAAAACTACTAAAATCACGCACAACAATGGAAGGTAATAGACAATCACGCATTGTAAGAGAAAAACTAGGATGTGACTAGGATGTGAAACTAGGATGTGATTTCGTGTGTAGCCTTTTAGAACGTATAAAGATTGTAAGCTAGCCGAAGGTTGACGAAGTACAATAACGTAAAGAGAATGAAAATACAGTCCCAAGAACCAGCAAGTGCAGAGATCAGGCCGAAAGTAGCGATATGAATTATTTAAAGTGCAAATCTGACAAATTTTAAATGAAATGCAAGTAGAAGTATGACATAGACGTGACCTGAGATGCGAGCCACGTGTAGCATAGATAAGCTTGTTATCGCCTAATTATCAGGCGGCGAGAAGCGAGGTCGATTCCGTCTGATAAACGCCGGGGGGGGGGGGGGGGGGGGGGGGGGGGGGGGGGGGGGGGGGAGGGGGTACTTGGTTAAGAAATGGTTAGGTATGTGCGGCGAGATGTTCAGACCTGGACCCTGTTTTTGGAATTTGTCACTCGAAAACCTGGATTTACGAATTTCCCAAATAAAAAACCTGGATTTACGAATTTCCCAAATAAAAAACCTGGATTTACGAATTTTTATTTACGATCTGATACGATGCAGTCTTCAGGATATTTTGCCAGACTAACACTCTAACATCTTTACGTCTGACTGACGCCATTATTTTTGTTCGCTAGTTTTACTGAAACGCCGATACCACATTATACAAATGATTAAAAATGAATAAATGTTTTTAGGCTATAACCTGGATTAATGATTTTTATGCGTTCATTTAACCTGGATTAGAGAATAAAATGGCCCAAAACCTGGACCCTGTACCGCCGCACATATATATCATGTAATTATTGGGAGTACCCCCCCCCCCCCCCCCCCCCCCCCCCCCCGGGATAAACGGCGGCACTGGTCACTGCATTTGTCACACACGAAGACATCGTGCACAACGACCACTAGATTATTTTGAAGTCATTTCGCTATGCCTTTGTTCGAGAAAACTACTGTCGTTGAAAGTTCGTTCGCCAAAGTCAAAGTTAATTTCATAGGCAATACTCCCCCTTGGGGATTCTCAAACAACGCTGTAAGACATTGTTCCAAAAATATAATAATTTTTGGTTAACTCAAAGGTAAACTCAACGGTAACTCAACGGTAACTCAAACTCAACTCAAACTCAACTCAAACTCAACTCAACCTCTAACTCGATAAATAGCCGATCCCGGCTCCCTGTGTTTCAGTTGCATGGGTTACCGTACGCGCCGTGGCTCAAATCTCAAGGATCAACGTCATTTTTACTGCTTTAGTATTTGGAGGATATACCGAATATTTAGTAATTAAATAAACCCCTTCTGGCGGCTGGTATATCGGCTGATAATGTCCACGGCTGAGACTGAGATAGTCCGAAAAATGAACAGTTGGCCGAGAACGGAAGCTTCGAGGGCAAAGCAACTGTGATATTTTGAGGACCATCTCTAAGCCAAGGACATTACGCAGTCGATATACCAGTAAGCCAGAATTAAAGGGGTTTATTTATTTTATAACCCTTCGATAAATTAAAATTTTCTACGTCCAAGTTTCATCGAGTTCAAATATCCGTTCCGTTTGAGATTTTTTCATGTGTAAACTTCTAAAAACGTATTCGAAAATAAAATATTTCAGATAGATTTTGAAGTTTTTGAACGAAGTATGTCTAATACGCTTAACTACAAACGCACACGCCGTTTAAGCGGTAGACCTACTCTAAAAGATGTCAAGCGTTTTCAGACCAGGTCGTTCCGCGAACTCAAAATCATATCTGAAAAAATCTTATAACAGTTTAACTTCCATTTTGTATAACTGGGGTGAGACTGGGAACGTGTGTCTCGGTCAGTTCAGTTCATTCCTGATCTCTTCGTTCTTCACAGCTATAGCTCAGTCCCTCACCGAATGGAAGGTGAAGGCCCATAAGCATGCGTCTTTCATGCTACAACAAGACGCTCAATGAGCGTTCACTCGGGCATTGTGAAAAGGAAAATGTCAGTTGTTCGAGGAAGTACTTGAAAATGAATGCCAGTTGGTTGAAGAACAAGGACAATGTCAGCTGCGCGAGGAGATACCTGACAATGACTGACAGTTGCGTGACGAGGGAGACTATGTATATACATGTATGTGTCGAGTTCATTTGATTTGCCTTTGAGTTCATTTGATTACCTTTTGACTTTGAGTTCAATTGATTTGATTTTGATGAGTTTGTGTAAAGGCCCCCTCTCTAGCTTCAGATCCCGAAACGTCGAGTTTGGAATCGAGTTCGGGTTCGAGTTACGGTTCGAACGTCGAATAAAACAAGGACATCTTCTTCAATACAATATAATTTCTCTGACGTCATGACAATCAGTGACAGTTGAGTGACGAGGGAGACTATTAGTCCGGTGAGTACGAACATGATACGTCTTGAGGTTGCATAGGTCAGGTGGTTCCGATAACGGCCTCGCGTTTGTTTAAAAAAATATATATTTTAAGCGAGCTTCTAGTCCTTTTACCACTTCTAGTCATTGAACGATGAACTAGAATCCTGACCTTTTAATAGCTTGAAGATCTACAGCTGCTTTCAAAACTAAGATTCATAATCTACTTGAGTCCTGTGTCTCCTTTATCTTTTCAAATCTGCGGAGTAATCTTGAAACTCCGGATACGATTAAATACGTCGCATACTCGTCATTTTGAAGCCGAACAAAACTACTACTACTACTACTACTACTACCGAAATCCGCATTTTCTAACTCGGGCGGCCTGCGGCCTGGGCCCGAGTAATTAATGCATCCCAGTGCTCAATCGCACCAGGGCACGAGTGAACGCTTGTTAAAGCGTCTAGTTTCTGATACAGAGCGGTATTTCATAGTTTGTAGTAGCCAATCAAAACGTTGTAAATTTTAATTGTTGACGTAATATGTATAGGATAATATGGTTATTCCATGGTTTTCTATGGAATACGGTCGGATATTTCACTCAAAAATTACATTATTTTAGTATACAACTCGCCTAGAGGCTCGTTGTATACCAAATAATATAATTTTTTCGTGAAATATCCGCCCGTATTCCATAGAAAACCATGGAATAACCAATAAATATTTGGCGAGTTTATCTACCAGCCGTGCACGCCGGGACATTTAATTGCCGATCGATCGTCGACACAACCATTAGTAGTGTTCTACTAGAAGACCTAGAAAGAGAACCACAAGCTAGCTTACATAGTAATTTATCGGAGTTATAGCAGTCAAAGTTGCAACTAGGATCCCCCTTCCCCCCGAGTGGTGCATGTATACGTACGTACCCACACCGTCTTTCGATGGAGGGGCCACCCTGACTTGCGTTGCATGCGTAGCCAAGATTATATCTGATTTGTGATGTATATTGCGGAGTTCGTGTTTCGCCTGAATCCTAGCAATCTGTACACCCGTTCTGTATACACTTGCTTTATCAGGCCTTGCAGACAGGTCTATTGCACAGACTACCCGATAAGTTCTCTACGGGGCTATCCCAGCAGCACTGTTACGTTTCAGACAGAAATGCGGATTGCAAACTGCTAGGATACGCACGTAAGACTTAACCGCGTCTACAATCGACATTTATTCTAAGTGGTCACCATCTTGTTTGTGACATCAATCGGGGCATGCCGACTGCAGGAGTCACGGAAATTTTAATATTGTCATTGATTCAGTTTCATTATAAGCAAAATTACGGGAAAATGCTATTTTGACACTCCAGGCCAGGTATGTAGTGAATGAACTCTCAAAATTGAACTAAAAACAACAACAACAACAACAACAACAAAACAAAACAAAACGGCATCTACATCTACATCTACAAGTTTAATTCACAAAGGTTTCCCATAACGTGAATGGATGGTCAGCTGCGGTGCTCACCGCATAAACAAAGTACAAATAAATAACTCATCAAATAATAAATAGCTAGTAAATAAATAATAATAATAGTAGTAGCAAGTGGCAAGTGGCACTGTATGATAATAGGATAATGGCTAAATCAAAACCTTAAAAGTGCTGCCCCAAATTGGGCGAAGAGCATTATATTTTTATTCATAATAATGAGCATATATTACACTGATAATCTAGTTTAGGGGGGGGGGGGGGGGGGGGGGGGGGGGGGGGGGGGGGGGGGGGGTAGTTAGGCCTGAAGACCTTTTATCTTTTGTATATAATTATTTTTACTGTTGTGTAATGCGCATTTGATCATATTCAAATGTTAAAATGCGCAATATAAGCAATAAATATTATTATTATTATCATTATTCGGTAAATTTTTATTTTGGACCGAATATTTTAATGATCTCTATTTTTAGCTCCAGGTCACGTGACTGGATGGATGTCTGCGTTTGCGCTGCTGTTCAGCAACTGCTGTTCCATTTAAATCCGACTTTTTGTGTTAAAACAAAGGTTATGACCCAAAGGAGGAATTAAGACAGGATTCTGGACCAAGTCAATAGATATGGATGGCAAAAAAGGCAAATTATAACCAAGGAATTTGGATCGGAAAAGCGACTCCAAGCATATATTGACTATTGTGCTTATTTTGGGGGGGAGCTGTATTTGCTTTAGCCGTTGCTACGTACGGCATTTATAATTTGTGACAGTTAGTATACAAAGGATCCGTGTGAAAAGAGAATATTTGGTCACATTAGAGCGACATCAGCGGTTAAATGAAGCTATGAATTTGTAATCCGGCCCTTTGAGCATGTCAACTCATGCCCAAGGCAACAGCAGAAGGACCTCGACGCCAACCAAACGAGCTTGGGAAGAAGAGCAACGTACTACCAGCAATTCCAATTCCATACCAAATTCGTCACAAAGCGACTTGAATAAGATCTTCAAGGATTCCTTCAGCGCTATAGCAACGAACAGAAAGGAAAGTAGTGTTAAGAGTATGGACAGTGGAGCTTCGGGAGGAGAAGTTCGTCTTAGAAGTGTTGAACTCGAAGACGCAAATTTACAGTCCGGCAATATGGCGAAGGGAGATAAGAATTCGCCTCAAGTCGACAACACTAATGGAGAGCTCACAGCTTCCGTCAAGAACGGATCTAAATCTAGGGAAAAGGACCTCGAAAGGGCCAACAACAACGAGGACGAGGACGAATGTTCCGACGATTCCTTTGTCGGTCACTGGAAATTGTTTACTCGAGTTTTGAAGTCAAAGCGATTCGAGTCGGAGAAGCTGGAAAGTCTCTACCAACGCTACATTTTCCGCTTAAATCAAAAGTTTACAAGTTGGCTGGTGACGATTTTGATTATCCTATGTTTGAGTCTAGTGGGTTTTCAATTCTCAATGGAGGGAGACGACCGCTCCAAGAATATCGAGGGATATATTATGCTAGCTTTTACTGTAATTTATATGATTCTTGCAGTCATCGTCAATCGGAACGGCTCCTCCGACAAACAAATGTCAGATTCTTCCCAAAAGCAACTTCGATGGGTTTCGTATGCTTTACTGGTACTGTCTTGTGGGTTCGTGCTTTCGTCTGTGCTATGCCCGATTGGGAGCGACAGCAATAGCAAGTACGACATGTATTACTCGCCGACCGACGGTGTATGGGTGACCATATTTTTTATTTATATGACATACACGATGCTTCCCGTTCGAATGAGGATTGCTGTATTTGGAGGATGTGTTCTGCTCACACTTCACCTCGTTTCCAGCGCTTTCCAGAACTCAAACAATGAGAATCTTTCAAGACTGGTAAGTAAAGCAAATCTGATTTTCTTCGCTATGTAGATCTGTATTGTACGTGTATTGTACGTGATTGATTTTCGAACGGTATCCATGCAAGATTATTTCTCTCCTTCAGTATTAATTATTAAGCTTAAATACCGTATATTCTTTATACTGCCCAGTTTTGCTTTTAAGGACCCTGATACTTCAAAGCAAAAAACACACAAATACATTACGCAGTTAGCTGTATTCGTGACTTTTGAAGGAAGACTGGCCCTTGTTTCCCACACAAAACAATGGTCTTTTTTCCGAGCCCACAGCTCGGTAGTATTGATGGTTTCACTTCCAGCGACAATATTTCTGGCGAGTGACCAATAATTGACTATTTTCTTTGAATGCCTCGCCTAAAATTTGCAGCGATAACGCGTTTCTTTTTTTCTATATAGTTAAATTATTCAAATGCCGTACAAGAAGGAATATTATTTATAAATCTTTGTGGTCTGAGTGACTTGAATAGCGTCTGTAGCTGGTCTTCGATCAGGCCGAAAAACATATCCTTCTTTCCGGATATATGTAGTTTGTAGGTTTATTATGTTTGTATACAAATGTCTTCCGAAATCGTTTTTTTTTACTTCAAAGAAGAAAGGATGAAATGAATATTCAAGGAATGAAACGAACAACATTGTTCTCATAAATTGGGACTTTCTTGGCGTTCGGAAGTAAATAAGTTGCTTGAATTATTGACGTGAAGACACTCCAAAAATCCCGAAAGTCGTCTTTAATGTTCTGCGGATGTCGGGATCTGTATCTACGGTACTTATTCGACGCATTCTTACCATAGCAAATCTCCACAAAGCCGAATTGGATTCCTTATTATTTCTCCGGCTTATCTATATCTTCCTTCGTTATGGGAGGTATTTTGTATAATTTAAATGACAAAGGGACTCAAAGTGAATGTATTTTTGATGAGTAATAATACAACGGTTTCCCAAGTCTTTTCTTCAAATTGGATAACCATTTTGAACCTTCAGGCCAAAGTAATGATTTCTTTGTTATTCTGGAGCACAGATGTATTACCAGATCTTCAAGGGCTTAAAACTAAACTTTCCATTTCAAAGATCACTTAGTATAGCTTCGTTAACAAGATCCTTTCAATTTCAATTCCATAATCATACACTTCTCTATGAGCCAAGAGGAACTTGTTCTCTGTGTTAATCTGACATGGTAATATTTTCTTCCACCTTCGAAAATTGTTTTTATTGGATTGAAATTGAAAAAATTCGACCAAAAACTTCACCAATGATACAAATGTACATTGCTCATTTCTTCTATCCTCCAAATTATTATTATTAATTTCATGAATAATATTATAATTATACCAAAGGAAGAAAATTCTGGAAATAATTTTTCCATACCAAAGCAGTTTGAATAACAACATTATGCAAATTCTCCAAGAACGACTAAATATAAGTACCATTACCAGATGTAACAGTAAATTCAAGTTTTGAAGCTTTTCTGGTGCGAGTTAATTGACACGGTTTCAATTATGTTTTGGTTCCAAAATGATCCTACACCTATGTACCATTTTGAAATTAGCCGCGAGTGTGATGATACCATTTCTATCTGGTTAAAAATTGTCATCTGCTTAGATTTTATCAAACACCACATACATGTACCATGACTGTCAAAATTGGTTAACAATACAATGTACATTGCTTTTGCATCGGTCATTGTTGAATTAGGAAGGCCCGAGTCTAAAATGCAGGCTGTCGTCGTTGTCGTTGTACGGCCTCACATCTGCAACTAGGTTCTACAGCGCATGTGCCCTGTGCTAGCCGCTGAGATACATCGAAGGCTCAGATATACGAAAACTGCCGTCTTTCTTCACAAACCTTGTTGGAGGAAGGTTATGCTGTCTTGTGAGAAAAAAAACATTTGAACGAAGTATGTCTAATACGCTCGTCTTGTTCAATGTTCAATTTTATAAATAATGTACGAAATCACCAAAGGCTTTACAACTATGTTGTGTATGAAGAACAAAACATGTTGGAGAAAGCTACAGAAGTCAAACTCGAGCAAGTCGAGTTGTTCATTATTACTGCTTCAAGTTAAATAAGCTAATATCCTAGAGAATATTATTTGGCCTTGCAATTATGTCTGAAAGTGTATTTCTAGCAGATGTCTGTGACTTAGTAAGAACTCATAATTTTATTGATGAGTTTGTGAAATCATTTCTTGTAAGGTAATCTAAATATGCTTCGCCGGCTGTCAGCAGTGTCAGTGTTGAATGATACAGAATATACGCAAAATATTGTTCAAAGGAAAAAATAAATGCATCACAGATGTTCATTAACTGTTGAATGTTAATTCTTGGCTATATTTACGCTTTCAATATTTGAATATCGGCAACATAGAAGAGAAAATCTACTATATATAACTTGATGTACATGCTAATTACGCATGCATGCTCTACTGAGTCACGCAACGTCGAGTGTCCAAACACTGTTTTCTGCACTATTTTCTGAAATAGTTCCCTAAAATCTAAGGATGTTTTCGACTGAAATTTTGCCGTTCACTGACCCATTCTGAGCATGGAAATTCTGCTTTAAATTGTGCAAGTATTAGGCTAAAACTACTTCTGTATGATGATACAAATAAGCTTTTAGGTTTCACATTTAATATAGATCTATCAAAACAGCTTTATTAAGAAGCCCGAGTTCATGTTAGTAGAGCATCTCATTGTAAATGTAAAAATAGCAGTTAATCTGCCATGTCATTAAATATTAACGGTTCCTTTTCTTGAAGCTTTGCATGCACAATGGAAAATAGTGACATTATAGCTGCAAATGGTTGTATCATAATGACTGTCGTAGTTCCTAATTGTACTAGTATTTAAGTGATGGTCCACTTTTACCATGCCAAATGGCAAGGCACGATGTTTAGATTTTCTACATGCATGGTTAAAATTATTTATTGGCATATAATTTATATATTTTTATTTTTTTCTGTATATATTAACATTACATTATAATTTTTATTTTTATTAATATTTAAACTTCTAGTATAGTTATGCTGTTTTAGAAGTACGGTAACTGATTAAAAAAAATAGTAATCTCATTGGTTTAAACATGAAAATTGCCTAACCGGGTATGAGATATACTTTCTCTGATGTTTTTACTTTTATTGTCTTGGGCTGTTCTGATTGGTTAGATATCAAATATTCCCTATAAATTACCCAAAATAATAATACTTTATTGATAGCCATTCTAAACTTAAGGGGTATGTAGTTCAAATAGGCTAAACAAAGATGGCAATGTTATTGTTAGCGATGAATATAACAATGAGTCTAATAACAGAATAAATTCATTAGGACTCCATACAGCTACTCAAACTGAGAGATGGATGGACATTTACTTTGTAAAAAAAGCCAAGAAAATTAATTAATGTTCAATCTATAATACTTTTGTCAATAGAAATATAAAAGCAGAATTAATGGATTAAAACTGATGAGGGGTGGTGGGTTTGTAAATATAGATATCTTACTTAGTGAGATTAAAACAGTGTTTGGTCGCTTGTTGCATGACTCCGTAGAACATGCTTTCCTTGCAATTTACTGCGATTTCACAAACTCAGCGAATCATGAATGACAATGACATAGTTTATTTGGTACCATAAATATATCCATACAAATACAAATACCGTATACATAAACTAGACATCGCAGAGTGATTAAACAATGTTTGGATGAAGTGTAAATATGGGTTTACCTCGGCTCAGTGTAAAAACCTCACAACTGACGTAATTGCTTTTTTCTCTTCACTGCGTGTATCAACTCACTTCGTTCTAAGTTCTAAAGATCTCTAAACCCTTTGCAGTACTAGTACTGGATTGATAAATCTCTATGAATTATTGTGGTTATTTTGAAAACAAGACGTCACATAACCTTCCTCCAACAAGGTTTGTGAAGAGCGATGTCTCGTGTTGATAAACCATGTGGTTAGAGCCTTCAGTGATTATCTTAGCAGCTGGCACAGGGCGCATGCACTGTAGAACCCAGTTGGCAATTTGAGGTCAAAGAAGATGACAAACGGCCTGCATTTTTAGAGTCGGGCCTTCCACAGGAAGCCCGACTAACAAGCCATCCAAGAAATTTGATATCAAAATCTCCAATCCAATACTTATGTTAATATTGAAGGGTTTTTATTTCACTGATCAAAGCTACATGTAATAATAATAATAATAATAATAAAACTTTATTTTCAGTTCTGAAGAACTGTTATTACTGATTATTTCTTTCATTCTTTCCTTCTTTTTTTTTACCATGTAAAACTTTGTATAAACTTATCAAAGTAAGGGCAAGGACCACAATGACGCTAACGTACATTGTCCCTTGACAATTATATACAAGCCTAATTATCATAACAAGGTCCTCTCATCCAATAAGCCAGTTCAGAGTTTAAGAATAAGGTTCAGTGCGCATGCGATTTTATCCCGATTATATCACCTTTTGTTATTTAAAAATAACACAAACGTTAAACAAAAGGTGATATAATCGGGATAAAATCGCATGCGCACTGAACCTTATTCTTAAACTCTGAACTGGCTTATAGGAAACATTTTTTCCTTACATTACCAATTCATAAATTCATTGTCCATTACAAGAGAAATCTAACTCCTGATTAACCCTTTGACACCCAGAGATTTTTGAGTTTTTTAGCGATTTTCGGGACCTAATTTTGCATTTTTAGAGTGTTTATAGCCATTATTCACCACAGAAGCCCCCAGGACAGCATCATTAAGCTTGACTGGTGTGGTAGAGACCGTTCTGCTGAAAGAACCCAGCAGCGAGAAGCGATTTTCACCAAGACAACTCGGCAGTGCCATTACAAAATTCAAAATGGCGGACTCAACTGTGAAATTGTCTCTCTGGTTGTTCTGTGGTGAATTCCAGGGCCTACAAAGGCATTTTTGGCGACTTTGGACTTGTAAAGAATGCAACCGGTGCAATGTTTTGCCTGTAGGACCTAGTGGCTCGGCACTCTATAAAAGTCTAAAAAACGGATAGGGCGGGATGCTTTCTGTCGAAAATTAACGGATGTTCCCGGCATCCTTTTCGGGCATGCAGAAGGAAAACACGTGTTGGCGAAAGTGGTCCTAAGGAAATGGCTATTGTTCGGCGAGTTAAGGAAGAGAGAGGGAAAAATTAATGACTATATCAAGAAGAGGGATGGAAGTTTGCCAAGAAAGTGGCGTTTTGTTTCTCAAGGATGTATTTTGGAAGAAAATCCAAGTCAAATGTCGTTCATTTTCGAGGTGTAAAATTGCGTCAAAAACGTGCATTTTTGATTTCTATGAAAAATAAATTGAACTAGGGCCCAGAAATCGAACCTGTAAGTCAGTTTACTTGAAGTTAAAATTTGAAGAGTTAACTAGTTGTCACTAAAAACTGGTCATGAGATGGATGTTACGAAAATTCAGAAAGTTAGAATTTAAAAAAGCAGTATCGATTTTTACGGGCGGTTTCGGGCGCTGTGGGAGTCAAAGGGTTAATCTGATTATTTCAAATAAGCAATATTTTCTTTACACTTGGCCACCCTTTGGAGCGCTAAGTGGAAATTTATTATTTTGATAATTTGTTGTGCGATTTTTCATTATTTCCCATTCGCAACTCTAGAAAATTTGTAGAAACTACAATCATGTCGAAGGATTTCGATTATTTCAAATAACCAAATAATTATTTTACACACAGCGACCATTGCATGCGGTATTTCGGTCAGCAGCTGGACATGTGCTTTCTTTTTTTTTTCAATATGTTGCATCGAATAAGCTAAACTTCGATTAATGAGTACTCAATTAGCTAAATGATATATGTATTTCTTTCTTACATGTACCTGGTTATTCGATGCAACAAATCATTGAATTGCATCACTGATTGTGCGAGACAATTCGCCAAGATCATTTATACTCCCACGGCACTTGTCGAAGCCAAGTACTTGGAGGAGAGTGAAGATGATTAAAGTGCCAGTATCACTTTTATTTTTTATTTTGGAAATCACTTCAATATGAAGTGAATATTAGGCTGGTTCAGTGTTATATGATTTGAGCTAATGCTAATATGATGCAAAGCTCCAAATCACAAAGTATCAAATCATGCAACTTACTCACAGAATATCATTTTCATTATCAAAAACAAGGGTGATAGACACTTTAAAGCTTTAGTAATCTGCAAGTTGTTCTTATCGTGCTCTTATCTGTGTTTAGGATGAACTATCGTGATGTATATGCATGTATAGTGAGTTAAGTCTTGGTAAAATGATTCAATAAAGCAATTCTAAGGAAGCAACTTTAACAACATTACTTGCTAAAGACGCCACATTCTGTACTTCCTTTTCTTCTATGTTTCATAGTCTTGTGTTAATCAGCATATTTGACACTACATATGCTGCATTATTTTGTTATCAATTTATAAATGACAAGATTTTGAGCCTGATCTCGAGGGGTTTTTAGCAACTGCATTTCCATCATAATTCACAATTTCTGCTAGCTTTTCTTAATGAAAAAGGCCCACAGAAAATTCCACAAATTATAGCATGTAATGGTCCACATTGGGGCACTAATTTCGTTAACAGCTTGTGGAATATACATGTAGGTAGGAAAATTTAATAAAAAAGGTTATTTTCATTAATAATGCAGATCTATACAGAACTATAGTATAAGGTCCCGATATACATTTTCATATGAAAACATAATTTTTCCAATGAAGATGCATTTAAAGTATTCCATCCACACAAGTGTTTTTGAATCGTTTATTTTTGTTCACTTTGGAAAGTGTTTTCTAAAAATATCAGTTTGTGAATCATTTGTAAACGTCATTGTTGAATGAAGACCAAATCCCCCTAAAAATTGTTTTTTTGAGAATACATGTGGAGTAGAGAAGACTTGTAATGTCGTTATTTTCTTAATTCAAAAGCTCTTTCCTTGTGCTTACTTGTGGGAGTACATGTACATGTTTCATGACAAAATCTTAATTGTAAGTGTCTGTTGTTGATAATTGGTTTTGGGATTTCAAGATATTTGAAGCAAATATCTCTTTGTTTAATTACTTCTTGCTTCCATTTTTGGAGATTGGCAGAAGAAATTTGTGCAATTTATGACTCAACAATGTTTTAATGAAAAAAATCCTGTCTTTATATAGGAATTTGTTTGATGAAATTACAGTAAGTATTGGTCTGACTGTCATGGCATGATTCTCTGTAATTGATTGAGTAAATATCCTCTATTTCACAAGAAAGTAATTTAAAATTTCCCCTGTTTTGAAAAGCTCAATAGTCAATTTTGTATAATTAATGTCACTTCTCACAGTATTGTATAACACAGCATTAACATGTATTTTCATTGCAACATAACAATATACTTGGCCTGATATATTGTATGATATTTGAACTAATTTGAGTTGAGGTTACTGTATTATATACTCTTTTAATAAATCCCACAATGCATGATTTTCCACACTTGATTTATTCTTGTGAGTATAATTACTTTGAATAGATCTAGAATTGTAAATGTGATGTCAAGTGTGGAAACACATTGCGTTGTGGGATTTATTAAAAGGGTCGTTTCATGGGCATCTCATCTCAATCATAATATTATTATTATTATCTCATGGAAACATGTTAAATTGCATGCACACTTTACATAGAAACTGTGTAAAACCAGGAATATCATTGGATGTGATGTTTTTTTATTTGTTATAATTTTTTTAACTTGAAGGCTAAAAATAATAATTATTGTCAATAAGCGACAAACCAGTCATGTGTCTTTGGCTGAATTAATAACACTAGCGTTAAATGGAATGACTTCCAATCTGATCTGTTTTGTGTCAATTGGCTCATAATGAACAGCAAAGCTTTGTCTCAGATTTTTGATATCGTATTTCTTTGAAAAGTTATAAAAAGACTAAAGTTTATACATGTAATTTTTAGTAGTGACCTTTGCTTCAGTGGACAAACACCTATACTTTTTACTCGGGCCCTTCCGAAGGAAGCCCGAGTTAGAAAATGCGTTTTCTTCTATCATTATTTTTCTTCGTAGGACACAAAATGTGAAGTATGTGATCTTATCGGTACAAAAAATGCGAAGTATGTGATCGTATCGAGTTCCAAGATTACTCAGCAGATAAGAAAGCAAGCTACACTCTGTCCCAAAATATATGCGGGTTCCCATCGAGCGATTACTTGAAGCATCCTGGATATATTCGAATTTCGACAGCAAATGAAATCCGAAATGAAAACTAAAACAGCCAAATAATAACGGAGAGCTTGGACTGAATGAAATTCCTAGTTCTGAATGGACTTTACGATGAGCCTATGTTGTATGGCGAAGTCGAGCCATCGATTACTTCCTTTTAAACACGATCATGCAATCATTGTTTTAACATGAGCAAGATCAATGTACGAAGTCTACGAAATTTGGGATCAGTGCTTGCTGCATGACTGCCGTCACGCCGTGGTTTCAAAAACCCGTTTAAAAGGTATCCAACAATAAAATGAAACACATTTCTGAGAAATATAATGATTGAAGTTTATTTTATTCCATGTTTGAAACATTCGGAAGGAAAAGGAATCATAAAAATCGTACTTCAAAACTTCATCAAAGCAAATAGGCCGTCATCAACGCCACGGACTAAGCAAGGTCAATGTACGAAATTTGGGCATAACTTCGAATGAAATTCCTAGTTCTGAATGGACTTTACGATGAGCCTATGTTGTATGGCGAAGTCGAGCCATCGATCACTTCCTTTTAAACACGATCATGCAATCATTGTTTTAACATGAGCAAGATCAATGTACGAAATTTGGGATCAGTGCTTGCTGCATGACTGCCGTCACGCCGTGGTTTCATTATAATTAAACTCACGACCAACGCCGGTCATGTATAACTCCATCTATTGACAGAAAGCTATATGTACAGAAGTCATGCAAACAGTCGAGCCAGTCGAGTTATTTTCAGTAACTCATGATGGATGTTTATTTTATTCCACGTGTTAAGGGAGGCTCTCGGTAGAGGTGGTAGGAATCGTTGTTTAATCAAGCTCTGGCTGGCTAGGACTAATTACAAGTTGTGGTGCGGTCACCTTTATAGGGACGCACTAATTGTCTATCATTATATCAATGTCAGTATAATCTAGGGTTGTGATTGGCTATATCCTATGTGCTTCTAGATTACAATTATCAAATACGCAGCTAAGTCCTACAAGTAATCTAAAGATTCTAGATAGTTAACTTCTGCAACACTGCAACAAAGTTACACTGTTGGATAGTAATAATTATAAGTTATCTGATTGTGTCTAAATATTGTAAATGGAAAATAGGAATAAGAAGTTCTGACGAAGTATAGTGTCTTGGGGTGTGGTAGATAATTATGTGTGGTCTATGCCAAAATAGGAGGAGACTAAATGATAAGATTATAAGAAATTGCATGATCTGGAATACCATCTGGTTCTAGAGATAATGGAATTAAAGTCTTAATGATATTAACTTAGCTTATCTAGAAGTGTTTGAGAATATACAGCAATTAATAGTATTGGATTAAATCAGTGATTCTGTTGTATAACACACGTTTGAAAAATTCAGAAGGAAAAGGAATCGTAAAAATCGTACTTCAAAACTACATCAAAGCATTTAAGGAAAGCAAGGTCAATAGTTCGTAAATCGAGATCGTATAGCCCTTCATCTGGCAGACATATAGTCTCCCTCGTCACGCAACTGTCAGTCATTGTCAGGTCTCTCCTCACGCAACTGACATTGTCCTTTTCATAAGCCCGAGTGTACGCTCATTGAGCGTCTTGTTTGTGATAAGACTATCTCGTGAAAATAAACAAATTGGATTCTGCAAATGAAATTTGCAAGCTTATCATTCCATCCTTAAATGATTTAGGATTCACTATCATGCAATGCTATTTGACTAGGTTTTGAAATGTTGCTAGGCTTATTTATTTAATAAAAAATTAGATGGTTAATATACTAGTAATAATAAGAACATTTTATAATTTTATTTAATATGTGTCATGCGGTATATGTTGTAGCTTACAATGCAAGCTAATTTATTGGAGACACCTATCTATCCTAGCTATAAATCTACACCCAAATGTATCCCGATAAATTGATTATCCACAGTAAAGCTACAGCAATGCATTAAATAATTTCGACTTCTCAAAAAGGTTGTCCAGATAATAATAATAATTGATGAAAAGATGAAAAGACTACAATAAAGTCATCATGTATTTAATTTAATTTCCTCGCGTGGAATTTCAATTTGAGATGCAAAAGTACACGGCATTGTGGGAAGTGAATGTAATGGCGCTGGTATCAACGACTTGCAGTTCCACGCACAGAAATTGAATACATATTGAATCACGTGACTTTATTGTAGTATTGTAGTGTTTTCATCTGGACAACCTTTTTGAGAATGACTGTATGTACTGTTGCTATACTTGAGAAAGTTGACAACAACTACATGTACTGGCAGCTAATTCTCTGACTAAATGTACCTTCAATATCCTACATTGTAATCTCTGCATTGTTGTCTTGGCTTTCTACCATTAATAGCTGTCTAAGAATTGATGCCTAAAAAACATAGTTGCATGAAAAGTGAATAGCCTATCCACCAGATAAGTCCTATCCAATGGGTAAACTGTATTGGATAACTGCATCAGTTTTATCCATTGGATAAGACTAATATCCGGTGGTAGCACAATTCACCTTTCGCCGTGCCAGATGTTTTCATTATAGCTTTTATCGTCCAATGTTTGAACAATGATCCCAGCTTAGAAAATGAGTAGATTGTTTTAAATTATTGTGAACATGAGCTGATCGAAAGCCTTTAGTTAATGCTTCAATAAACACCTACAGCTCAAATTGTTCTGCTAGGTTTTAATTTGAGACTGTTTAAGGAATAAGAACTTGAGTGGTTTTGTCTACACCGCCTATATTTTTTTCCTAATTGCATAAACATTTGGTTGAAAGTCATTAAAGCTACGGCCAAAAGGAATTCTGGAATTTGAGATTCTCAATAATGTCATAATTCTATTAATGTTCAAAGTTCCTGTCCAAATGTGTAGGATGCTTGCTGACTAATTAATGGTTTTGAGTAACATAAAGAATATCAATGACAATGTGAGCCATCTTCATGAACATCGTGCAGTCATACATTCAATAATTTGTGATTTTCATTCTGACAATGATTACAAGATTACTAGGATATACATTTCTACTGCTTATAAAACCTTGTCAAACCTCTACATGCCATCATTTAAGTTATGCATTTTCTTCTTTTTCCCTCATCAAAATCCAGTTTGGTTAAATTTTTATCATTAGCCTTAATATTTTGTCCCAAAAAGCAATAATGGTGGTGGTGGTGGTGGTGGCGATACATGTTGTTGTTGGTGGTGGTAGTGGTGGGGATGGTGGTGGTGGTGATAGTGGTGGTGGTGGCGATGTTGTTGTTGTTGGTGGTAGTGGTAGTGGTGGTGTTGGTTGTGGTGATGGTGATGGTAGCACCATGGTGGTAGTGGTGGTGGTGATGATGGTAGCAGTGTAGAATAGCGTACCAAATCACATGTCAACTGTTAAATCAAATCAACTGTCGGTGGACAAACGGTCGATAAACGTCCGACAGTCAACCGACAAACGGCCAGCAATCGACCGACAGTCAACCGACAGTCAACCGACAGTCGACCGTCAGTCGACCGACAAGTGATTTGGTATGCTATTCTACACTATTACCAAGTAGCATATCATTAGATATAGTATTTCTATATGCTAAAAGTTTTATCATGTTTATTGTATTACCATTCCTATTTGAACTCATGAGTCCCTGCTCTTTGATCTATCCATGTATAATTAAATAAAGGATTGATTGATTGAAATCAGGAGATGATAAACCCATGGCAAACAAACCACTTTGAATAAGGGGAGGGGCTTGTCTATTAAATTACTTTTGCTGCTATATGTCTAGCAAAGAAAGTATTTTTAGAAGGCCAAAAGGTCTTACAGTATCAATATTCACTGATCACTACACCAATAAATAATTATTGTAGATTTACAATTTCTCATTTTGATGTCCTTATTATACCTCAGTCTAAATTCAAATGTTCATAATCATTGAAAATTAGTGACCAGCTTTTACAAATCATTCTGTCATTAAAATGACAAAAACAAATCCATATTTTGTATTAGATACGACAAAATGCCAGAAATTCCTTATTAAAAGAGAGTCCAATCCTATTTGCCTTGATAATCCACTTATTGTTAATGAGGTATGCACTTGGTTTATGATAGCTACATATGTATATATCCACGGAACTGGATTTAATTGGAACTTTTTAAATCATGATTCTATCATACATATATAGTATTGTAGTATTGTAGTATTGAGGGCCACTAGTTTCTCAGCTTTAGCTGTAAAGTGTTTACCCTCTTCAAGTAAAGTTATTATTATTATTATTTATTTTTTTATTTTTTTTTTTTATAATATACATGTAGCTATAATATTACTAATAATGTTGATATTTTGCACATTTACCAATAGTGTGTGTAGTGTATGCATGTATGTGTGTGTGTTTTTTTAAATAGCGTTGTGAACCAATCATTGGATGTTGAAGTTCTACATTAGTTACATGCATCTGTATGTACAAGGCGTTGCTAAGCATAAGTGCTATGAACTCGTTGATTTTTCCTCATTTACAAATGTTACAATGACTGTATAAATAAGCCCCTAACTTTCTCTTATATATAAATGGTCCTATTATTAGTGCTACTGCCTACATTGTATATCTTCATGGTGATTTGGGGATTTTTGATATGGCCATGATATCGATGATGTTATCTAAAACCAAACTATTCTGAATTGTAAATGTACTTTCAACAACACAAGTGAACTGTTGCAAAAAAAAAAGATACCGAATATCTCTTATTGGAAAGTTTATATCCTGTTGTTTTAGCAAGTAAACTTTGAGGATTCTATATCAACATGCACATGGCTTGAGATTAGATGGTATTAACTTGAGTGTCATTAAAGTCAACATATTGTTCTTGTTTCAGACATGTATGAATAGCCATACAAACAGAACTTGTGAAGGAGTTGCATTTTTGTGTTCCTATGAGGTCTAATAATACTAAAAATAGCCCTACAGATACAAATATTTACTTATTCTGAAAGCCTTTTCACAGCACAAAAATGGCATGTTGTAAAACATGGACTGGACTTTGGACTGGACTTTGGACTGGACTTTGGACTGGACTTTGGACTGGAATTATTGGATTTTTAGAGTATTATATAAAATATAAATTATTATTATATTATTATTATTATTATATTTCTATGGCATTTTTTCGTTCTTAAAATTACAATGACTATCAATCACCCGATCTCAAAGGTGATCTGGTCTAGCTAACTCCCTTTGACAACCAGAAACACCATACTTTTTCAAATACTTGAAATTCATTCTAAAATCGAAATACTACAAACTCGGGGCGTCTTGAAACATCAAAGCGGCGTGATCTGGTCTTCGTTTGTATTTTAGCTAGCCGTCATCGCGGCGTGAGAGGAATCATCTCGCACTGCAGTCAGAAGTTATTGAGTCAATGATATTAGAGACCTTTAGATTCGACTTCGAGTACGAGTTTTAAAATTGGCCCTGTGCGCGTCCTTAACTCTGAATCGAAGTTAATTTCCTTCGCCGATATTTTTACAATCTAAAGTTTCAATCTACGTACGCGACGACTACGAAATAATAGTGCCAATCTTTGAGTGTTCAAAACTCGTACTCGTGTTCTCGATTCTACATGTACAGGTCTCTATTCACAAAAACACGATTCGCCAAGTTACCTTAGAAGTCTCGTAGTAGGCATTATTATATAGTCACATTGAAACGCGCGCTCTGATTGGTCGAGAACTGTGCTTTATCAGAGAATGGAGCACGGTTTGATGACGCTATTTTTCAAAAAGACCAAAATACTGAAGAAAACAAACCCAGCGCACGCTCGATGGCGTAACTGGCGTCAGTAGCGCGCGCACTTCACTCGCTAAAATTGTATTCAAAAATACAACAGAATCCTCAAATGTCTTGCCATAAATTCATAGTTTCTATATAATAAAGCAAATAGAACAGCTTCATCTGTGCTCCGTTCAGTTATAAAGCACTTAGGAAGTAACGATAGCACTCGAGAAGTGAGGAGAAACACTCGCCTACGGCTTGTGTTTCTCCCTACACTTCTCTCGTGCTCTCGTCACTTCCTTCGTGCTTTATAACTGAACGGAGCACAGATAAAGCTGTTCTATTTGTTAAATAATGCATTTCAAAAGGCAGAAAAAAGTAGAACGAATCACTCATTTGAACGAATCACTGATTTATTAATTATCTCACTAGAACTTCAAACAACAGATACTGAGTTACATGTTTACGTTGCTAACTCACTTGATTGCCAGTGATAATCTACATAGGAGGTTATTACTAGCTCAATCATCCAACTTAGCTATAATTCTATTCTCTGGTGTAAATTACGCATTTTTGAACCCTCAATAACGCAATCACTAAAAAAAATTACATTACCCCTGCCAGAATCTGCCAGGTCAATGTCCAACAGTAACATTTTCTTATTTGTCCTCAAATGTTTAAGACTTTTGTAATATATTATATATATGTGTGTGTCCAATAGTACGTAACCGCATTTTCTTATTTGTCCTCAAAAATTTCCGACTTTTGTTAAAAAAATTATACTGAGAAATAGTTTCCCATTTCTGCAATTGCAATAACAGTATGCGCGAATCAATGACAACTGCACTTGCCATTGTATGGCAACTTATGTAACTTATGTAACTTGAATTTCAAAGAATTTCAAAGCAAACAGAACGACACAACGATCATGGGACAACACTACGATGCGGTTGTGATACGAGTGACCGAATCGCAGAACGACTGATTAGTATATGCAAACAGAGAACTGTTCGACAAACAAGTCACGTCAAAGTGACAGAGAGAAGAACCAGAACCCCTCACATCAAGCACTTTTTAAAAATTTTCAGCGGAGAAATGCGAGTTATCAAAAAAATATTATGTTGTATAATGTTTAATATTAAAGTGGAATAACTTGAACCTCCCGGGGAAACGAGATCGCCAAATTGGTTCGAATCATAGGTGCAAGTCCCGGGCGGCACTCTGATTGAAAAATGTCGGGAATGCTCGTCGTACCTTTTAGGATTTGGTACCAAAAAACATGGACCACCAGAGAGCCGGTACTGGGGTCCGTTTCTCGAAAGCCCCGTAAACTTTTCGGGCCCGAAAAGACATCCCAGAAATCGGAGACACTTACTCTACAAAGCTGTTCTTTTGACATGCTTTTAATATGAACAAACTTTCCCTTCATGCAAAGTTTCATGTCTGTAAACAACTTGTTATGAAGATGTAGATTTTTAAAGAAACCCTTTTCGGGCCCGATAAGCTTTCAGGGCTTTCGAGAAACGGGCCCCTGAACTCGTAGGGTGTTTGACAGGAATAATGACAGCCAGAATGATATTTGTAATCAGTTACAAGGGTACACCAGAGAATATAATTATAGCTAGAATTATCGCCAGGTTTGATGATTGAGCTAGTAATAACCTCCTATGTAGATTATCACTGGCAATCAACTTGAGTTAGCAACTTAAACATGTAACTCAGTATCTGTTGTTTAAGTCTAAGGTGATGTCTATAAATTAAAGGAGTTTACAAAGTCACATGCCATGAATTGAACTATTGCTGGTGGCACAGTTATAAAGTACATGAAAAAAAACAGTAAGATTTTAATATGTCTGTCTGTGGCCTGATATGCCTGCTAGCTACATGTAGGACTACTGTAGGTCTCAAAAGATCAATATATTCAATACTATGTTAGGTTCACAATTGCAATCATTCCGAATAAACAAATTAAAATAAGTATCAACAGCAAGTGTATAGTGACCACATTGGTGGATAAAACAAGAGTCATCAATGAATCGAAGTACGTGTATATATTTAACAAGTAATAAGACTGGGATGACTTTAGCAAGTTTGAAGGACTGTGCCAGATGATAAAGACAAGTAAAACAGTATTGCCAGAGGTTTGCAAATGCTTGAGCTTAATAATGTTAAAATATTTACAGGTATACTGAATTAAAGGGCCCAGAGCTTTTTTATCATTTAATTTTGAGGTTTCTTCTAAAATTTCTTGTTCAGAGATTGGAGTCTGTGATAAAGTTAGGATTAGGATTATCAAGGTAATGAGAGAAGGGATATTAGAAGAAGGAAGATGTGTGCCTACAGTAGATAAAGGTACAGTTATCATCATAAAGTATGTACATGTATGTAACAACATTGCATGCCCCACTAGTGGAATCCATTGAGACGGCCAGCTGCTTGAATAAAATTTGATTGTATTTTGCCTGATAAATTATTGATCACTTTACCAAGAAAAGGAATTAAAATGTATAGTTCTGATGAGAAGAATATTCCTGATGGAACATGAGGTTTCTATAATTCTAGTAAATTTCATTCAATGTTCTGTTAAAAGACAAAAAAGTAGATGCACATTTGAATTCTTGCAATAGTCTGGATACAAAAGGAAAAACAAAACTGGTTGCTGATAAACTAATTTTTGTTATAAGTTTATTTACACCTAATTTCAAAAACGTTGTCCAATAATAATCAAAAAAGCCAAATAGGATTTCATTAAAAGACAAAAGAAGTGCACTCAAGCTGAACTGTTTCTTTTGTCTTTTTGAATGAATTCGTATTTGCATGCTATTTGGACAACGTTTTTGAAATTAGGTGTATTATTAATAATATCATTGCTAATAAATATAATATTATGTCATGTAAACCTAGCTGTATATATATAATTCCTGATGTTTTCATTTTTTTTTTCCTATTTCTATTTTTACTTTGTTTCCTGTTTTTCCAACACATTCTAGTTCACTACGTTAATTTATTATTACTAAACATTTTGTTTTCATAATAATAGTCGCAGTTTCCACACAATGATTATTATCAGCTGTTTCACATAATAAGATAAGTGTATTTGCATGTACTTTGTGTTCTAGATTGAGTCATTTCATTATATTAAGTGTGTCTATTGCTCACTTGTGCATTGACGAAACACTTACACTTTTTTCATGAAAATTACAGAAAACATGGTTTCCCTTTATGTAACTGTAATCATATTACGGTATATATTTTTGTTTCATCCCCAAAGGTCAAATCAATACATTAACTTTTTTCAAAACTACAATATTGAGAGAACCAATCGACATGAAGACCATTGTCAGATCAATCATGGCAAAAAAAAAACACCATCATTTTACTGTTTTTAAGTTAGAGTATAATTTTTGTTTTTCTGGCAATTAGCCAGCTGAAATTCATTGTATATTATAAAGTAATTTGTTGCTTGGTAATAGTTAGTAATGTAGTTCGTAAGCTAAAGGTTTCGTCAAGCGTATATTAATGGTTTTTGAAATTCATATGATCTCAACATTAAGGTATCAGGGTACCCCAAAAACCTATCAAAAGACCGGTTTTGATTTTTTTTGACAATCAAATCTAATTGAATATTATCTATCATTTCCAACAATCAGAATCTAAAAATATTTTTTCCCTAAAAAGTTAGAATCAAAAAACGAATTTTGGATTTCATTTGATGCAAAAAGATGTTGACAAGCAAGCTGTCAACAGCACTCACGCAACAGACTTTCCAAAGATTCAGATGCGAAGAAAGTATCCAAAAATCGTAACTGCTCACTCAAAATATCCTTGAATAACGATGCCAAACCACTCACGGTCAAAATGTTCGTATTTCCCGCTAGCAGTAACTTTGTTTTCCTGCCTCGTTGTGTTAGGTACTGTAAGGCGATCTTCTTTTGAATGCCATTCATATGTCATCAGGTATTGGATCACATATTTGTGGTGGATTATCCACGCTTGTGTAAACAAAGCCGCCACTTCACTTGAAAAACATTTTGGGCTTTTTCTCAAAGAGCAAATTAACGAAAATACGGGTGTTATTTTGAGCTCCTAAACAAACGGGTTTTATTCGATTCAGCTGAGATTTTTAGAACTTCATCTCTGATTATCATTCTTCAAAACCGTGTCTCCGACTTTTGATATTTTAATGATTTCATGAGTTATATTAACCCTTTGAAATTTTCCTATGGCGCCCGAAAATTAGGTCGGGAAACTGATTAGTAAAAAACAATGTATTTTTAGCGTACCGAAAGTTTCGCGGCAGATAAAAAAGCAACGGGGAAACGTGTCGATAAACGGAGACACGGTTTTGATAATTGATATCTCTAGAGTGCATAAAGATAATGATCTTGAATTTCCGATAAAATGCGGTTGTCTGGGACCTCGCCGTACAACGCTATATGAAAATTCGTTGATCTCGACTTATATTTAAAACGCGTATGTACTTTTTGTTAATAGACCATTAGTTGGAATCTCCATTTATTTAGCTTTCAGAAAATGTATACTTTATTGGGGTTTTAATGGACGGATTCTGTGTTAAAGCGACTTGAATGCATACCGGTCGGTAGGGGTACCCTGATACCTTAAATGAAGCCTTTGGATTCAGCTGGGTGTTAATTTTGAGACATTCAATTTATAATAATTATAATAATAATAGAGTATTTTTATAGCGCATCCTGGAACCTCGATGCGCTTATAACCTTTGTATTCATCTGGTGGTTATTATAAAGAGGCTATTTTTATTCTGTCTATATGCCCAATATAGCAGATCAGCTGTCATTTCTTGGAATTCTTCTTTCCTAATACTCTCACGGCTGTATTAACATGGCTGAAGTAGGGTTGCATTACATTACATACATACAGTATAATGATTATAGTTGCCTTCAGTTTGTTGCCATCTGTTAACATGCTATTTTAATAACACCTCACATTTTCTATGAAACACATGTCAAATGAATATAAATGTGAATGTTATAACTTTTTAATGTGAATGTTATAACTTTTTAATGTGAATGTTATAACTTCCTGAAGGCGTGTTTATACAATTGCATGGCTGTATTTAAAACTCATAGAAGAGACAGTTGGCAAAGAAAACTACTGTGCTCATAGACTCAAATATTATTTTCAATTATATTCCTTTTGAATTTGTCATATAGTGTTTAGTGGCATTAACTTAAATATATGTTCTATTGTACAGTACGTATACACCTATTCCAATAAACGTTGATCATGGATGATCTGAAATGGTTAATCTGGGGACCGTAGGGAATGATGGGTATACACTTCTAGTTAAAATTTTCGATCGTCATGGGTGCAACATTAGCGTGCAGAATTATGCCAGAGCCTTAGCTTTGAGCAACGACTTGTTTCATCAAATTGTCTGGTTAAGAGTGGATGTCGGTTTATACTCGGCAAATGAAGTTGCAGATATTCTAGGTGTATCGGTCCCTTTTGTATTCATATTCCGTGTTTTCACTAGATTTGTGCCACCTTTCACAAATGACATCGTCTTTTTGTGGTCCGGTTGACTGTAAACAATAATTATTATCTGCAAAAATAACAAACTGACGTTCTCGTTCTCTTTCAATTGCGTCGTCAAACATAGGCATTTCACATCGTTGTTTAGCACAGATCGCCTGGAGTTGAGACCAAATCGAGCTCATTTCAAACATTCAAACAAGAAGTTATTGAATTTTGAAATTAGCGCTATTGTTTCTCTGACCTCCTCGTCGTCCATTCCGTCCTCGATGCTTAAGGTCCCTAGTATGTTCAACTCCACGCCTGAGAGAACGAAGGAATTTTGAATATTTTAGTCATTAACTCTTAGTCTCCCACAATTCCTCACGGTCCCAGATTAACCATTTCAGATTATCCGTGATCAACGTTTATTGGAATGGTGTATAGGTTTGTCTGGGTTGAAATGGTCAAAAATACTTTTTCTAACCATTTATTTTGAAAATATGTCTTTATAATAATTAATGTACTTAATTCAATATTATTGATTTTTTATTTTTTTATTGAATTTTTGTTGAATACATGTATGTACATCCTGTGTTGGATATATTCCTGTCTTTATAAAGCCTATTTTATAATCACGTCATTGCCACGTCAATTTTAGGGTAAATATGTATACGGGGACTTTGTGTCCTATTATGCAACACCTGCCTTATGGGTGAATCTTGAAAATAAAAAAAATAAAAAATAAAATAAACATAGCACAACAACCAGTCAACAGATTGAAACAAAAATACCATCATTTTATAGCTTATAGACAAGGCTTCCATTATTATTATCATTATTATTATCTGGCAAAAGAATATTCGTAATCCCGATATTTCTTACTTTGAAATTCAGAGGAGGATCGTGTGCAAACCTCGGCAAATTCTTGCTACTTCGTCTTCGGATTCACTCTCTTTCTTTATTATCTTCTTGAGAATATTGTTGCTGTCTAACTCTAAATCATTCGCAGAGCCAGAAACATTGGATCCGAATTGCAAGGCCGCCATTATACAAACATGCCATCACTCGGGAAAAATAACAAGCGAAATCACAAAAATATCGGTCGTTCTTGGTGAAAAATAGCCGAACTACTTACAATTGAATTCGTAAATTATGTTTTCTTATAGTACATGCAATTCCAATGGTTGAAAAGCCCTTTTGTTGTCTTCAGAGCCAACCAATCAAAACTAGTGTTAGAATTTTTCCATTATTATGGCTGGATTATTATTATTATCTGGCAAAAGAATATTCGTAATCCCGATATTTCTTACTCGGCCCATGGCAAGAATAGGGTTAACAATGCAGTGGTTGCAAACAACATCTACACAATGTACTGTACTGTGATACAAATGTGCTGACTAAAAAGATAAAACTGAGATACTAGATGTTGAGCAAAACAAATATTGTCAACTCAGAAATGGCACAATTTAATTCTGGAAGACTGTTTGAAGTAAAATGTTGGTTCTTATATAGCGCATTTCACTCATTGTCTCAATGCGCTTTACAACCAATGGAGGACTTTTTCAGGCTGCATTATGAAGGCGCCTACGGCAGCCGAACAGCTTACAATCATGATGAGTTAGTGTGTTATGCCTCCTATTTGAAGTAGGCTTGTACCTTGCTTGGATCTACTGCAGCCGAGCAGCTTACAATCATGAGGAGTCAGTACGTTAGTGTGTTATGCCTCCTATTTGAAGTAGGCTGTTAAACCGAGTAACAATCCCCTACTCTTACGAAGAGTTCAACAGGTTCTTTAATGTCTACTGTGAACAGCTTAGATTAGGGTCGGGAGACATGACCTCAGATATCCGCCCTTGATGATGTAGGTGTTGGAAATAAAGACCTTGTTGAAGGATGTGACAGCCTTGTGAATACTCTAATTATTAGTTGTTGAAAGACGTTTCAAACCACTGATAGTTTATGGTTTGCATTTTTTTTTTTCCAATAGCTTCTTGCCAATTTGTTTCTGTTTATTTGTGCAAATCTGACTGGTGTCTTTACTCACTACCCCACGGAGATATCTCAAAGGCAAGCTTTCATGGAGACGAGAAGATGCATAGAGTCAAGACTGATCAGTCAGAAGGAAAACCAGAACCAGGTTTGTCATTGTTGGTTGTTTAGGATTGCTATTTTAACTATTAATAAAGTTAGCTCGAACTGTTTTCTGTTTCCCTTGGGAGTTTGAGTTAGTGGGGGTTCTACTGTAGAACCCCGCTAAAGTAGAACCCCGCTAACTCGAACTAATTTTATTTTCCCTTGCTCAAATCAGGGTCAAATTAACCCTGTTAACTCGAACCCCTGCTAACTCGAACCGTTTCCCTTGGGAGTTTGAGTTAGCAGGGGTTCTACTGTATTAATAAAGTTAGTTCTCAAGGAGAACTTTGACTGATTAGTACATTGTATGCTTGATACATGTGTTAATTGTTTTTCTACTTATTTCCAGGAACGACTTTTATTATCTGTATTACCAAGATATGTTGCTATGGAGATGAAAGATGACATAGAAAGTGGCCAATCAGAAAACATGCAGTTTCACAAGATTTACATCCAAAGACATGAAAATGTTAGGTAGGTTGTTGTAACTGTTGTGTTAATAGACAGTACAGTGTGACTGTCATGTAAAACAATGTGGATATGCCCTCCTCTACACTGACAAACAGTGATACTACCAGCTACTCCCACATTTATAGTGGCTGAAGTAATTGATTAATATTTATTAATAATAATAATTATTATTATTATTAATCAGGAACAAGGCACAATTTGTTGAGAAATTAAGTGAAAAGAGGAGGGCTCATATTCTCCTCCTACTGAAATTCTTTTCGACAACAGTACAGTACAGAGAGATGTGCACTGGGGAGAATTTCTCCATTGGTCTCCCAGGTGAAGTGATCTCAGATCAAAGCCTAAATTCTCCTCAAGTTTCTTTACATTTCAAAAGAGAATTAGGACTTTGAACACTGGTTGCATGGACGGATCCCTTCATTCAGTACAGGCTTACAATGTCTTTGTAGGTGGCAGGGTTATTGGATGCCCAAGATATATCCAGCAATATAGGCTATTATTATATCTGTGACGTAATTTTACCAAATTTGGTCATTTTTTAGGGCCGATATGAGGCGTTAATGCCCTGTAGAAATCCGTAATGCCCTGTTCACAACTCAAAAACCTCAAAAAACAATATTCTGATAAAATTACATCACAGTTATATAATAAATCCCTTATTAGATGTTTTCTCGGGTATTTACGGGCTGACATTTTACTCGCTGCTCGTATTTTTCAAATACGGTGTGTACATTCGCAACTCGTAAAATATCAGGCCATAATACCCGAGAAAACATCTAATAAGCTGTATATACATGTAATACATGGTGTTCTCACATGGATCCTTTCAAATATTTTGACTGAGTGACTGAGTGACTGACTGATGACTCAATTGCCTTTGTTTGTAGCATATTGTTTGCAGACATTGAAGGCTTTACTGTGTTGTCATCAATGTGCACTGCACAGAATCTTATCAAGACGCTCAATGAACTCTATGCAAGATTTGATCAGCTGGCTGTGGTAAGATAATCTAGAATTGTAAATATTGAACATGATATTTTACTGTGTAAACATCAACCACTTTGAGTGGCAGCTACTTGAGTTGCAGTTTAATGCTCTAAACTGTAACCACTTTTTACATACATCTGTGTTGACGTAGATCAATAGATTATATCACCATATCAGATCCTGATTGGCTAGATATTAGATAGTAATGTAACATTTATATAGGCACAGTTTTTATCATATATTTATATTGTATTAAAATCTTATTGTATATATTGTAATTTTATCTTTAAATAGTTATATTGATAACAGCATTTTTTTTTTCCTGAAAGAGCTACCCTATTTAAATAAAGGTTTATCTATCTACATCTAGTATTTACAGACAGGGTTACTAGTACAATCACTAGTATAATTAACAGCTCAATTAGGCGACTTGTATGGTGGTGTCATATACTACAAGTACCAGAATGCTTTGCCCATTTTCTTTTGTTAGATAATTAGCACCAATTGTCTTACTATTCTCATGAGGGAATAAAAATCTGAATAAGAAAGAAAATTCTGGTAGTTGTAGTAAAACAATGTCATCATGCAAGTCACCTATTGTCCAGAGCCCTGTGACTACATAATTATATAGTAGGGGAATAATATTGGAAACATGTGGCCACAGTTATGAGTATTGCACTGTTTGCGACAGAAATTATCATCAAACCAATTTTTTTCATGCAAAGCAAGCCATTATTTTATTTAAATGTTTTTTCTTTGATTTCTTTAGGAGAATCATTGCCTAAGGATCAAAATCTTGGGAGACTGTTACTATTGTGTATCAGGGCTTCAAGAGCCCCGCCCTGACCATGCTCATTGTTGTATTGAAATGGGACTGGCTATGATAGATGCCATTTCGTAAGTTGCATCAGTGTTTGTGATGTTCATGTTAGAGTCATTTTCGTATGAGTGGGAAGTCTACGGCACTGAGTTTAATGGTCACGGTATGGAATCGAAGGCATTCTATTCAACCAATCACAGTGCGCAAAGTCATTGATCAACCAATCAGAGTGCTTGGATACTGTCACTGCACATAACAGTCTCCACACGCATGATCTGTACAGTAACTGCTTCCCACTCATGCAAAAACAACTGTGTAATATATATCAACTGTACATACATTTTATGGCTTGCTAAAAGGGTCTCTTGGAGAACCATGAGGGTGTGTCTACATACTGGGTGACCTAACCAGGGGAGGGTACTCCCTGAAAGGTTTGGTGACCTAACCAGGGGACTGAAAGGTTTGTAACCAGGGGAGGGTACTCCCTGAAAGGGCTTGCTAAAACCAGGGTCTCTTGGAGGGTTTGGTGACTTAACCAGGGGAGGGTACTCCCTGAAAGGTTGGTGTCTAACCAGGGAGGGTACTCCCTGAAAGGTTTGGTGACCTAACCAGGGGAGGGTACTCCCTGAAAGGTTTGGTGACCTAACCAGGGGAGGGTACTCCCTGAAAGGTTTGGTGACATAACCAGGGGAGGGTACTCCCTGAAAGGTTTGGTGACATAACCAGGGGAGGGTACTCCCTGAAAGGTTTGGTGACCTAACCAGGGGAGGGTACTCCCTGAAAGGTTTGGTGACCTAACCAGGGGAGGGTACTCCCTGAAAGGTTTGGTGACCTAACCAGGGGAGGGTACTCCCTGAAAGGTTTGGTGACCTAACCAGGGGAGGGTACTCCCTGAAAGGTTTGGTGACTAACCAGGGGAGGGTACTCCCTGAAAGGTTTGGTGACTTAACCAGGGGAGGGTACTCCATGAAAGGTTTGGTGACATAACCAGGGGAGGGTACTCCCTGAAAGGTTTGGTGACCTAACCAGGGGAGGGTACTCCCTGAAAGGTTTGGTGACCTAACCAGGGGAGGGTACTCCCTGAAAGGTTTGGTGACCTAACCAGGGGAGGGTACTCCCTGAAAGGTTTGGTGTCATAACCAGGGGAGGGTACTCCCTGAAAGGTTTGGTGACATAACCAGGGAGGGTACTCCCTGAAAGGTTTGGTGACCTAACCAGGGGAGGGTACTCCCTGAAAGGTTTGGTGTCATAACCAGGGGAGGGTACTCCCTGAAAGGTTTGGTGACCTAACCAGGGGAGGGTACTCCCTGAAAGGTTTGGTGACATAACCAGGGGAGGGTACTCCCTGAAAGGTTTGGTGACCTAACCAGGGGAGGGTACTCCCTGAAAGGTTTGGTGACCTAACCAGGGGAGGGTACTCCCTGAAAGGTTTGGTGACATAACCAGGGGAGGGTACTCCCTGAAAGGTTTGGTGACATTAACCAGGGGAGGGTACTCCCTGAAAGGTTTGGTGACATAACCAGGGGAGGGTACTCCCTGAAAGGTTTGGTGACCTAACCAGGGGAGGGTACTCCCTGAAAGGTTTGGTGACCTAACCAGGGGAGGGTACTCCCTGAAAGGTTTGGTGACTCCCCAGGGTACTCCCTGAAAGGTACTTGAAAGGTTTGGTGACCTAACCAGGGGAGGGTACTCCCTGAAAGGTTTGGTGACATAACCAGGGGAGGGTACTCCCTGAAAGGTTTGGTGACATAACCAGGGGAGGGTACTCCCTGAAAGGTTTGGTGACATAACCAGGGGAGGGTACTCCCTGAAAGGTTTGGTGACCTAACCAGGGGAGGGTACTCCCTGAAAGGTTTGGTGTCATAACCAGGGGAGGTGAAAGGTTTGGTGTCATAACCAGGGGAGGGTACTCCCTGAAAGGTTTGGTGTCATAACCAGGGGAGGGTACTCCCTGAAAGGTTTGGTGTCATAACCAGGGGAGGGTACTCCCTGAAAGGTTTGGTGTCCAGGGGAGGGTACTCCCTGAAAGGTTTGGTGTCATAACAGGGCAGGGTACTCCCTGAAAGGTTTGGTGACCTAACCAGGGGAGGGTACTCCCTGAAAGGTTTGGTGACATAACCAGGGGAGGGTACTCCCTGAAAGGTTTGGTGACCTAACCAGGGGAGGGTACTCCCTGAAAGGTTTGGTGACCTAACCAGGGGAGGGTACTCCCTGAAAGGTTTGGTGACATAACCAGGGGAGGGTACTCCCTGAAAGGTTTGGTGTACCTAACCAGGGGGTGACTTAGGGTACTCCCTGAAAGGTTTGGTGACCTAACCAGGGGAGGGTACTCCCTGAAAGGTTTGGTGACCTATAACCAGGGGAGGGTACTCCCTGAAAGGTTTGGTGTCATAACCAGGGGAGGGTACTCCCTGAAAGGTTTGGTGACATAACCAGGGGAGGGTACTCCCTGAAAGGTTTGGTGACATAACCAGGGCAGGGTACTCCCTGAAAGGTTTGGTGTCATAACCAGGGCTACTCCCTGAGTAAAATGTTGTTTATTGTGTCAGGTACTCCCTGAAAGTGATGCAAACCAGGGGAGGGTAAAAGGTTTGGTCAAACCAGGGGAGAGTTCCCTGAAAGGTTTGGTGATAACCAGGGGAGGGTACAAAGGTTTGGTGACAAACCAGGGGAGGGTACTCCCTGAAAGGTTTGGTGACATAACCAGGGGAGGGTACTCCCTGAAAGGTTTGGTGACATAACCAGGGGAGGGTACTCATAGTGGTGTCCAGGGGAGGGTACTCCTGAAAGGTTTGGTGTCATAACCAGGGTTTGGGTTTGGTGTCATAACCAGGGCAGTATGATGTATGGTCTAACGACGTCACCATAGCCAATCATATGGAGTCTGGTGGCCCCTGCCTGGGGTAAACCAGAATCATAAGGGTTTAGTAATTATTTATTGATTAATTATCCTTGAAACTACAAACGTATGCATTGATATCCAGTGAACCAGGGAGGTAAGAAAACAAGTGGGTGAACATATCATATCCCTGATTACCATTGGTTAAGAACAGGGGAGGGTACTGACTTGTGATCCAAATCCAAATTCTCATTTAGAATTTTAAAAGAGTCTAAAGGAGGGTACTCCCTGAAAGGTTTGTTTTTGATCAGAGTTCACTTACAAAGGTTTGGTTCCTTCAAATGCCAACTGAGCTGTCTAATAAGATAAACCAGGATTTGATTTAAGTCTCCCATGAAAGGTTTGGTGTCTTGTTTGTGCTTGGAACAACCATATGTCTGTGCCCATCCAGATCAAATAAATGTGAACTGTGCTAATATGTTTGGAAGAAAATCACACCTGTATTTTATTTTACATTAATTTTGACAATGACTGTCACACAGACTTTATTATTTTATATAATATCAATTATTTTTACTCACACTTCATGAGATCACACGTGAGGCAAAACACAATAAAGAGTAATTATCATTGATTTTATCCTTGAACAACCACTCAACAAAATCTGGTATTAACCACTAATTTCGAACCCTGTAAACTACAATGCTGCAATATTATTCTTTTAATAAATTAAACTATTATTATTACAATATTTTGTTGTTGTAAGAAGCAATAAAGGACTTTATAGCAGTCTTTATTTTATATTGTCTTCATCATTACAATTTATTTATTGATTAATGGACTGTTAATATTGTTTGTTGTTGTCATTTTTAGACGTGTTCACATCACTCGAGATGTTCTTAACTGTTTGAATGGAGATTATGTTGTAGAAGAGGGCAATGGCAGAGACAGAGATTCCTTTCTCAAACAGTACAACATACAAACGTATCTTGTTGTGGCTAATGATCCTGTTAAGGTGTGTTTCTTGATTCACAAAGAGTAGGTTTTAGGGTGTGTGATCATTAGGGTTGGTTAGGCTGAGGGTGTTTGTTAGGCTGAGGTTAGCTGAGGGAATAGTGTAAGGGTGGGTGCAGGGTGAGATTAGGGTTAGGATGGGTTTCTGGTAAGGATGAGTGGGTGTGGGTGGGTGATGATGTAGGTGGATTAGGGTAAGGGTGAGTGAGGGTTAGGGTTGGTTAGGCTGAGGGTTGGTTAGGCTGAGGTTAGCTGAGGGAATAGTGTAAGGGTGGGTGCAGGGTGAGATTAGGGTTAGGATGGGTTATGGTAAGGGTGAGTGGGTGTGGGTGGGTGATGATGTAGGTGGATTAGGGTAAGGGTGAGTGAGGGTTAGGGTTGGTTAGGCTGAGGGTTAGTTAGGCTGAGGTTAGCTGAGGGAATAGTGTAAGGGTGGGTGCAGGGTGAGATTAGGGTTAGGATGGGTTATGGTAAGGGTGAGTGGGTGTGGGTGGGTGATGATGTAGGTGGATTAGGGTAAGGGTGAGTGAGGGTTGGTTAGGCTGAGGGTTGGTTAGGCTGAGGGTTGGTTAGGCTGAGGGTTGGTTAGGCTGAGGTTAGCTGAGGGAATAGTGTAAGGGTGGGTGCAGGGTGAGATTAGGGTTAGGATGGGTTATGGTAAGGGTGAGTGGGTGTGGGTGGGCGATAATGTAGGTGGATTAGGGTAAGGGTGAGTGAGGGTGTGGGTGGGTGATGATGTAGGTGGATTAGGGTAAGGGTGAGTGAGGGTGTGGGTGGGTGATGATGTAGGTGGATTAGGGTAAGAGTGAGGGGGTGTGGGTGGGTGATGATGTAGGTGGATTTGTGTGAGGGAGGATGTGAGTGGGTGGGTGATGATGTAGGTGGATTAGGGTGAGGGTGTGGGTGGGTGATGATGTAGGTGGATTTGAGGGAGGGAGGGTGTGGGGGTGTGGGTGGGTGGGTGATAATATAGGTGGATTAGGGTGAGTGGGTGTGGGTGGGTGATGTAGGTGGATTAGGGTAAGGGTGAGAGGATGTGGGTGGGTGATGATGTAGGTGGATTAGGGTGAGGGTGAGTGTGGGTGTGGGTGGGTGATGATGTAGGTGGATTAGGGTAAGGGTGGGTGGGTGGGTGATGATGTAGGTGGATTAGGGTAAGGGTGAGTGCGGGTGTGGGTGGGTGATAATATAGGTGGATTAGGGTGAGTGGGTGTGGGTGGGTGATGTAGGTGGATTAGGGTAAGGGTGAGAGGGTGTGGGTGGGTGATGATGTAGTTGGATTAGGGTGAGTGAGGGTGTGGGTGGGTGGATGATGATGTAGGTGGATTAGGGTGTGGGTGGGTGGGTGACGATGTAGGTGGATTAGGGTGTGGGTGGGTGCGTGATGATGTAGGTGGATTAGGGTAAGGGTGAGGGAGGATGTGGGTGGGTGATGATGTAGGTGGATTAGGGTGAGGGAGGGTGTGGATGGGTGGGTGATGATGTAGGTGGATTAGGGTAAGGGTGAGGGTGAGGGAGGGTGTGGGTAGGTGATGATGTAGGTGGATTAGGGTAAGGGTGAGTGAGGGTGGGTGGGTGGGTGATGATGTAGGTGGATTAGGGTGAGGGTGGGTGTGGGGGTGGGTGATGATGTAGGTGGATTAGGGTGAGGGTGTGAGGGTGGGGTGGGTGATGATGTAGGTGGATTAGGGGGTAGGGTGTGGGTGGGTGGGTGATGATGTAGGTGGATTAGGGTGTGGTGTGGGGTGATGATGTAGGTGGATTAGGGTGAGGTAGGGTGTGGGTGGGTGGGTGATGATGTAGGTGGATTAGGGTGTGGGTGGGTGGGTGTGTAGGTGGGTGATGATGTAGGTGTGGGTGGGTGGGGTGCTGTAGGTGGGTGGGGGAGGGTGGGGGTGGGTGATGATGTAGGTGGATTAGGGTGAGGTAGGGTGTGGGTGGGTGGGTGGGTGATGATGTACATGTAGGTGGATTAGGGTGAGGGAGGGTGTGGGTGGGTGGGTGATGATGTACCGGTAGGTGGGTTAGGGTGAGGGAGGGTGTGGGTGGGTGATGATGTAGGTGGATTAAGGTAAGGGTGAGTAGGAACTCCCAACCTTTGTCAAGACTCAGTGCAAGTGTTGTTTGACATATCTGACATCAACATCAAATGTTGTCGGTACTCTTATTGATCATGCCTGACAGTCAATCAGTGCACAATAAATCTTACAAAATTAATTGTCAAACAGGAATTGAATGTCTTTTAGGAAAAGTCATGCAGGCAGATAATACTAGAGGCAGATAGAGATTTGTGTTAGCTGGCTTTTAGCAGTAAAAAAGGTCACTTTGTTTAGTAAGTAGGCACTTCAAGACCTTCAGTTGTCATCTTCTTTACAGTGGGTTTAATACATGGAGCCCAGACTAATAATTAGTCATCAATGTTCACATCTCTAACAATTTCTTCTTTTTCCCCACATCTATGCAATGCTGTGTTTGTCAATGCAGAAGGTAATGAATTTGTATGTCTATCACTATTTGTCCAAAATACTGCTATACAGTACATGGTTTAAAATGTAATATCAGTGTAGTACCAGCATACCAGGGCCCGTGGAGCAAGTTTAAAAGTGGTGGGGCTAAGATGTTTCTTCCGTACAAGGGTGGCAATGACGATACCATTTTAAAAATTTCCTTAAGCATTTTACTACCTGTGGACAAAAAATTGGTGGGGCTATAGCCCACCAGCCCCTCCTCCTCCACGGGCCCTGAGTACTAGTAAGATTGTATGACTTTATATAACACTTAATAAAGGATGATAGGTTATTGTATAGAGGTGATAATCCCCAACCAATGAATAATAATTTTCTAATAAATTATAATACATTTTCTTTACTTTGAAATCACAGAAAGAAACATTCAAAGAACCAACCAGAGAAGAGGACCAAGACAAGAAGATCGAAGACAGGTACCTAAACCTTCCCATAATGCATTATTTTATGCATCCTATGCAACATGTACATTAGGAAATTAGTTATCATAATAATTATATACAAATTGTGCGTTTGTCTGATCATTAATGTCAGCATTTGCTCTTTGTAGACTCGGGATTAATAAAGTCGAACAGGATACAGAAGATGAAGTCAATAATTTCCTAGCAAGATCTATTGACGCACGAAGCATTGAAAGGTATATAAACCTGGATATAAAAAGTCGAGTCGAGTTTAATTATCCATATCGCAGCTCAAAGAGCTGAATTACAAAGATGGTCAGTAAATTACAATGAACGTTCTAAACTATTAAAGTAATGGTTGTGAAACTTAAAGTATGATTTACATGGTACTTTTGCCTACAACCATCGCATACAACTTGCTCCAGCCTAGTTTACAACACGAGTTGTGTCGTCTAAATGAACTCAACTTACTTACGATTCCTAAGTCATGTTGTAAGCTAGTTGTATGCAACAGTTGTAAGAAAAAGTTGTACCGTGTAAATTGGCCTTGTGACAATATGACATTGGTACATACACTGTATTGAATGGCTTGTATGTCGATAGGTTGCGCAAGGATTTTGTTAAACCACTAGTGTTGACTTTCAAAGATGAAGAAAAAGAAACACTAGTAAGTACAACAATAAATTATTTATTGACACATGGCTTTGTAGCAGATTTGCTTTTTCATGGCAGTTATGTCTTGAAACTGATTAACTTGGCCTTCTTTGGTAACTACAAATACTGCGAGTGGTCATGTGACAGAGTGGTTTACATGCATGCTCAATAAATAATTTATAAGTCTGGGCCTGGTTGCTCGAAAGGTGAATAGCGGATAAGTCCTATCCAACAGATAAAATTTATTGGATAACTGCATCAGTTTTATCCATTGGATAAGACTAATATCTGGTGGATAGCGCTATTCACCTTTCATGCAACTGGGGCCTGGTCTCCTAGTGTGGGCAGATAAAACTACCATTTTGAGTGTGGTCATTCAAACCATGAAGCAATGGCTAACCATCTGCTTAAACACAGACTGCACCTTAATTTTCATATTGAGTTACCCAAGTGTGGTTGTCTGGCTGAGGTTTGAACCGTCATACATACATACATACGTATACATATGTATACATACATACATATATATATATATAACCCTTAACCTCCTGTAGAACAGAATGATACCCAACCATTACTGAACCACATTAGAGGCATTGTGATAGACATGCTGACTGTTTTGAGCATGTTCATATTATTAATAGTAATCTTCAGACTATATCCAGGGGTATCAGAGTGCTCATTATTTTGTGTTGATTTCTGACAGTATTCACAAGAGAGAGATCACATGTTTAAGTTCTACACTTCCTGTGTCTTTCTCATCTTCGTCTTCATCCTTGTGGTACAAGTGATAATTCTACCAAGGTAGGGATGAGTCTCTGTGTTGAAAAACTAATTTTACTTCAGGCATATAACTCCTGGCAATATACACCTAATTCAATTAAGTTACTCAGCCTTGACTCACAAAGGTGCGACCCCCAGAGAATCATGGGAGATACTGTTTACCAAGTCTTTATACCAAAATTTCCTGAAATTTCGACAAAAAATTTGGCCATCTCATTCTGAATGTCACTTGAATTTGCGTCACCACGATGTTCTTGTTTAGTACAAGACGTTCATGAAGAAAATGGCTGCAAATAGAAACTCCCATGATGCTTCAGGGTCGCACCTTTCATTCTTTTAGGGGGACTAAAGGGCCGGACACATGGTGCAACATTGCACGCAACCCGTATTGTTGCAGCGTGTGTCCACCTCTGCAACATGTTGCGCGCAATGTTGCAGAAGTAGAATCGAGTCCTACTTCTGCAACATTGCGAGCAACAAATTACGTCGTATTAGCACGCGCTAGTCAATTGCGAGCAATCAGTTTCATGGGTGGACACACGCTGCAACAAAATTGCCAGCAATATTGCGCGCAATATTGCACCGTGTGTCTGCATCTTAACATAATTGAAATAGTTGTATCCATGTCATCTTGTACACGAATGAGAAGAAAATCTGCTTTTGACTCCCTTCTACATTCTTTGCTGTTCTTTGCTGTCTGTCACTGTAACCAGACCTCATTCACTACAAATATATATTTTTTCTCATTTGTGTATATGAACATGTTACCCAACTTCCTCCTCCAGACCTATCCCTACCACTACTACCAATACTACCACTTTCCTGTTGCACTGACTGTTATTAGAAATGTTTACAATATTTAAAAACTAAACTTCTGAAAGACATTACACTGACATTTCTATGAAAACTACTGCAAACTCAACTCAATGGTTGTTTATCCACAGGAATACAATAACTCTTGCAGTCTTTGTAACAGCATTTCTTGCAGTTTTGGCTTTATATCTTCTTATCATTGCAGAAAAGTTCATGGTAAAGTAGTATTTTGTTTGTAAGTTGTAAAGTAAGTTGGTATTAACACGGTCCAAGACCTCGCTCATCACATGAGTTCTAGTATCCAGGAGGTCATGGGTTCAATTCCCGTCTGGGCTCGTTTCCCCCCTGCTTGATGAAGCCCTACAAACTACTTTTAAATTAGTTATTCATGATTAAGACAATTCATTTTATAACTACTGTACTATCTTGCTGTTGTGTTCTTGCTGTTGGTTTCTTTTTCTATGTTGGCTTTTTTTATTGTACAAGTTTGCCTGGACGTTTTCTTTGTGAGGGAGTTTCCAGGGGGAATTGGCCCTTTTCAGGATTATGATCATGTGGTTGTACTGACTGGCAAAAAATCTGACTTTATTTATCTGAAGAATCTTACTTGATATGATCAGTAGTGACAGTAAAGAAATCTGTTTGAAATGCTATTTTTCAACCTCCAGTTGATTTTCGATCTTTCTCAATCAACGTCTCAAAGTTTGTTTGCCAGTCAGCAGAGCCGTTCCCATGGGATCTTCGGCTCAGTTCATTCATTATTCAAGCTATATATTGGCATGTGACTGTAAACTGCAAAGGGCCTATTGGGTGGCATGATAATAATAATAAGTGGAATTTATATAGCACTAATTCCATAAAGTCCATTAGCGCTTTACAAGTAATGATGGAAGGAGATGTTTGAAAAGTGTGTTAGATATGTTAATGTTATTTATGTGTACATGTAAGCCTTATTTGTCCAGTCTTGAATTACTTCTTTATTGTGATCTTTGATTTCTTTCCACAGTCATTTCCAAATTGTATGAAGAATTTGTCCACAAAGATTTGTAATTCCAGGGTCATTTGTCATATTATTGCATCAGTCCTTATCTTGATTCTATACCTTGCTGCTATTGGTGGGATGGTGAGTTTTCTGTGTTAGATGTTTTAAAAATCCCTTAACCCATTGACTCCTACACGAAGAGTTGATTCAACATTTTGTTTCTTGATTGACAGTTTGGTTGTGAGCAAGCGGAGAAACTGGAAGCCTATACAATCATAGTCGACAATGTTACAAAGTCTATGTGCAATGCAAACCACACACCACTGCATCCAGACAACCCGTCCTGTGACTACCCACAGGTGAGTTCAAGTCAACAGAGGTTCTCAGTTTACAGTACCACTTGACAATGACCACTTGTCATTCCCATAATGTTTTCCCGTAATGACCACTTGTCATTCCCATAATGTTTTCCCGTAATGACCACTTGTCATTCCCATAATGTTTTCCCGTAATGACCACTTGTCATTCCCATAATGTTTTCCCGTAATGACCACTTGTCATTCCCATAATGTTTTCCCGTAATGACCACTTGTCATTCCCATAATGTTTACCCGTAATGACCACTTGTCATTCCCATAATGTTTTCCCGTAATGACCACTTGTCATTCCCATAATGTTTTCCCGTAATGACCACTTGTCATTCCCAATGACCACTTGTCATGTTTTTTCCCGTAATGACCACTTGTCATTCTCATAATGTTTTCCCGTAATGACCACTTGTCATTGCCATAATGTTTTCCCGTAATGACCACTTGTCATTCCCATAATGTATTCCCATTTCAGACTACTTGTCATTGCCATAATGTTTTCCCATTTCAGACCACTTTTCATTCCCATAATGTTTTCCCATTTCAGACCACTTGTCATTCCCATAATGTTTTCCCATTTCAGACCACTTTTCATTCCCATAATGATTTCCCATTTCAGACCACTTGTCATTCCCATAATGTTTTCCCATTTCAGACCACTTTTCATTCCCATAATGTTTTCCCATTACAGACCACTTGTCATTCCCATAATGTTTTCCCATATCAGACCACTTTTCATTCCCATAATGTTTTCCCATTTCAGACCACTTGTCATTGCCATAATGTTTTCCCATTTCAGACCACTTGTCATTGCCATAATGTTTTCCCATTTCAGACCACTTGTCATTCCCATAATGTTTTTCCATTTCAGACCACTTGTCATTCCCATAATGTTTTCCCATTTCAGACCACTTGGTCATTCTCATTCTTTTCTGGTAATAAAGAATCTAATTCCCATGCAGTTTCAAATGAGAAAACTTTACACCCAAGCTGACAGGGTCTATTATGTTGAGGAGCTCAATATAGACTTCTTTTGCTCATGGTAATTCCTTCCTTAGATTGTTTTTACTAGAAGATGTTCTATATTTCAGTATTTCACGTTCAGTGTGGTCCTTGCGATGATAGCTTGTGCTGTGTTTCTACAACTGAGTACACTACAAAAGCTCTGCCTTCTAAGTGTAATGGCAGGAACCTACATTCTCCTTGTACAATTGTACACGGTTGTTAAAGACCAGTTTGCAAGGCATGACTCGATACAGTACTGTCCGTAAGTACCATGGCCAATAGGTAGTCCTTTTTGTGAGAGTGGGAAAGAACATGTTACAAGTGAAGGCCATATGGCATGAAAATGGCTTAAGTGACGTTTTGGACCTGGATTTATATATATTTACAGTTGAGCCTCTGCTAATGGCCACCTCCCCACAATGGCCAACTCTTTGGAATGGCCAGGCCACAAGCAAGCCCATATATTTATTTGTTTTAAACCACCACGCAACGGCCATAAAATTTAGTCCCGAAGTGGCCGCTGTGGAGAGGTTTGACTGTAGAACAGGATCCCCAAATTAGACATATTCCAGCCTGGAATAGGGTCAGGGTTGCAAGGGCTCAATGGTATGTCCCTACCCAAAATGTCATGAAGTATCATAACAATCATTGGTATAATTTTAGACTTGAATATAGAGTTTCACACGCTGTGATTGGTCGTATAAGATGATAATCACTGGTCGAGAGCGGAAGTAAAATCACCAATGCAGAAGTACATATAAAACGGTTTTTTTATCCTGAATTTCGTCTTTTCTCTGATATTCAAGTCTAAAATTATACTAAAACAATATTATTATTCACCTCAGGCTCAGTGATTATGGTGAATATTCACCTCGACTTCGTCTCGGTTAATATTCACCGATAATCACTTTGCCTTTGGCGAATAATAATGTTAAATATCATTGTTGTTGTTATCACTGTCGTTGTAGTCACAGCTAGTGTTTGACTTGATCTTCTTCTTTCAGGCTTAATGATTTCATACAGTGGGCTCATCTTTCTAGTCTCATTGTATTAATGTTCATATGTGCTCTGACTGGCCATGGATATTTGGTAGGTAAAACACATAGAGCATTTATGGATATGTGCTATGTCATGTCACACCCTAATTTAGCACAGAATAAAAACTGATGCTCTTTGTATTTTAGCTTATTATTGGTCATGGTTGTAGTAGGGAACTGATTCTTTTGATTTATGACTTAATTGATTAACTGATGCTCTTTGTATTTTAGCTTATTATTGGTCATGGTTGTAGTAGGGAACTGATTCTTTTGATTTATGACTTAATTGATTAACTGATGCTCTTTGTATTTTAGCTTATTATTGGTCATGGTTGTAGTAGGGAACTGATTCTTTTGATTTATGACTTAATTGATTAACTGATGCTCTTTGTATTTTAGCTTATTATTGGTCATGGTTGTAGTAGGGAACTGATTCTTTTGATTTATGACTTAATTGATTAACTGATGAATGATTGAGTGTCTGAATGACTGTTGGACACTATGACTGACTGCTGACTGATTGACCACCACCGCCACCAACAACGACTAAGCACAACAACAACAGCAACAATGCGCGTGTGTGTTTTTTTGCTGCTGTTGTTGTGTTTAGTTTGACGATAAACAAGATAACGAGAAGTTGCGTAAACATTTTACTAGATATTTCGATCGAAATCCATCGATCATCATCAGTTTACAATTCGTAATAAGGTGTACAAGCCTATATATAGCTAATTGAAATAGCTAATTGAAATATCTAGTAAAATGTTTACGCAACTTCTCGTTATCTTGTTTATCGTCAAACTATATGCCCAAAAAAACATATTCACTTGTGTTTAGTTGTTGTTGTTGGTGGTGGTGGCGGTCAATCAGTCAGTGGATGTTGCTTTACTAATTGAATAATTGTTTGCTTATTATTATTATTTTTATTTTTTTTTTATTTTTATTTTTTTATTTTTTTTTTATTTTTTTTTTATTATTATTTTATTTTATTATTATTATTATTATTATTATTATTATTATTATTATTATTATTATTATTATTATTATTATTATTATTATTATTGCTTGCTTGAATGAATGATCGAATGATTGCTCGATGTGACTTGATCAATGGGCCTACAATTAACAAAACTGTATACAATTTCAGCATGAACAAATAGCGAGACTTGATTTCCTTTGGAAGCTCCAGGTATGTAGGACACAAAGTGTCACATTCAATTGAATTCACATATCAGCTGATCCATTTTGTAGGCAGTGATAGGGAAGCCTGGTTTGGGTTGTAGGCCAATGGCCCATCGTTTGTTTCATTTATGGGCCATGGCTTTTCAAAGTGGGCCATCAGTTCAAATTGATGGGCCATGATATATATTTTTTAAATTAGATAACTTTCATAGATCATTTTGACTGTCTAAAACAACTGAACGGAACTGAACGCTTGTGTTACGATACAGTGAATCTAACGTGTTTGAACGGCTATTCCGGGGGCTATTAAAGCGTGCGAGGTTAGTATATATACCAACTCGACAATCTCCTAAGAACGCATGCTCTGATTGGTTAAAAAGTCAGTATATACTACAATTATTCTCTTCACTGTCGGTGAATAGCGGGTTTAGGAATATTTAACTCGCCACTTCGCATCTATTCTACCGATTTCGAGTCGGCTCACTGTCGTCAATGGCAGCAGAAACTCCATCAAGACAGCAGGCTTCGTTTTCATTATTACTTGCTTTACCAAAAAGGGAAGTTAAAGTAGTCTGTTTTCCGCTTTTAAATCATTTGGGCGGCATTGAATTGACCAAAAAGCGAATGAAAAATTGCAAGAGTATGCTTGGCGAAAGTCGCTAGCGCCTGCGATGCGGTCAGCTGTCATTCTAATTTTGGTGATAGGAACATCGATAAAATACCCTCGCATCGTGTTCGATTTTGTTCGCTTCGAGATTCTTTGGAATAATGGTTGTGGAAATCATGAAAAGGTACAATTTTCCAAAGTAAAGTTCAACTTTTTTCATGGAAGAAGTGTTTTGAAATTGTTTTGCGCCCCTTGGGCCCATTAATTTTATTTTTTGCGCCATGCACTCTAAAATAGCGCCAATGGCGCATGGCGCACGTCCTTCCCTATCACTGTGTAGGGTACATTTAAAGGCCGATTATTATTATTATTATTATTACTAATTCCTGGCCACTATACATGATGTGTTGTACACCTATTCCAAAAATCGTTGTCCCCGCCGAAAGCAACAAGCAACAAGCTGACGACCGCAAAGGACATTGGGACTTTCTTCTTATTCATTTATTTATCCGTAGACATTTTGACAACATGCATTTTCAAAACGCCGAACAGTTCCAAATGATTGCTATTCAACGCTCGTAGGGATAACTTCTCAAGTACCACAGATAAATATATTAATTAGGAGATTCCCAAAGTCCTTTGCGGTCGTCAGCTTCTTGCTTGTTGCTTTCGGCCCAGACAACGATATTTGGAATAGGTGTATATAGCTGTGCAGTAATTCGCATGTTTGATGTGTATTTTTAGGCAACAGAGGAAAAGAAAGACATGGAGCAACTTCAAGAATACAACAAGAAACTATTATACAACATCTTACCTGTTCATGTTGCACAGCACTTTCTTGGCCAGAAGTCTAAAAAGAATGAGGTACATTTAATAGTTAGCATTCTGTTTCTCTATTCAATGCAGGCCTTGGAGTACAAGGCTATGTTCTTTGGCAGTTGTCAAGGTTCCACCATAATCAATCATCACTGACAGCTGTATATGACAAGTGCTATACAATCATCCCCCATATGACCACCACTCACTCTAGAGCTTAGTGCGTTGTTGCATTTTAGAGAATTTACCATCAAGCTTAAAGTGCCTATCACCCCTGTGAGATTGTTTTAAATCTATTCAATATAAGCTGAATATAGTTGGTGGGTTCAGTATTTTGTGATTTGAACCTTGCGTTTATGAGTTATAGAGGTTTGAAATCTCAATATGCAAATTTGATGACGTCTACTAAGACTTTATTATACAAAAACGCCCTTGTGCTGATTATTGACATTTAAAAACTTACAGAATATTTTCACAGTCTTTATAAATGATTTTAAAATAACTTTTTGCCCATCTTAAAAAATAAGTTCTTCTTGAAAAAGTCTAAATAAGTTATGGCAAATTCCTTAGTAGACGTCATCAAATTTGCATATTGAGATTTCAAACCTCTATAACTCATAAACACAAGGTTCAAATCACAAAATACTGAACCCACCAACTATTCAGCTTATATTGAATAGATTTTTAAAACAATCTCACAGGGGTGATAGGCACCTTAGCAGTGAAGCAGAGACCAGAAGTCTTGGTCCTTCTGAGAGGGGTGCTCAGCTCAGCGAGGTGTCTATCCTAGAGAGATATTCAGCTTATAGTTACTCTAAAGAAAACTGAATGAAATGCTTTATAATGTTTCAGGATTTGTACTACCAATCATGCGATAAAGTTGCTGTCATGTTTTCCAACATTTGTAACTTCTCTGAGTTTTACTCTGAGCTTGATGCTAATGGAGAAGGTGTTGAATGTTTGAGGTTATTGAATGAAATCCTAGCAGACTTTGACGAGGTTTGTAAATATGTTTGATAACCTGTCAGATTTCCTACCGAGCATCGCTGAACTTGTCTTCATTAATTCACCAGCTGCTCTCAGAACCTCAGTTCCAGTGCATTGAGAAGATCAAAACGATAGGTGAAACGTATATGGCTGCTTCTGGAATTAAACTTGAGTCACAGGTAACTCTATTTCTAGGAGTGTTTGGCTTCCATCAGTCTTATGTCAGATCTCTATAGAATGGTCACTGAAAAAGTAATGCGTCTCAACAAATTTTTTTTACGAAGACTCGAAATCTCGGCATTTCAAAACAGTCACTGATTCTTAGATTTGTACACAGTAAATGGAATATGGGATGTATTATGTATAGTTGTATGGCATACACCACATTTTCAATCAAATTGATGGTCTGCTCATTTGTACTCCCTCGAGTAACCAAATCATAATTTTGTTTTAGATTTTTCTTTGTTTACAAGAAGATCATTCTTACTGATGTTGAATCTTTTTGTTTTTGCAGGAAAAGTTGGCAACTCTCAATCATGTTGTTCTCATGGCTGACTTTGCAATGGCAATGAAACAAAAACTCTGTGATATTAACATACACTCATTTAATAACTTTCAGATGAAAGTGGGTAAGAATTTATAATATTGAATCATATTGTACATTACTGAAACACTTACTGACGTCATGCCAACCACTTACTGACACCTTACCAACCACTTACTGACACCTTACCAACCACTTACTGACACCTTACCAACCAATTACTGACACCTTACCAACCATTCACTAACACCTTACCAACCACTTATTGACACCTTACCAACCACTTACTGACACCTTACTAACCACTCACTGACACCTTACCAACCACTTCCTGACACCTTACCAACCACTTCCTGACACCTTACCAACCACTCACTGACACCTTACCAACCACTCACTGACACCTTACCAACCACTTCCTGACACCTTACCAACCACTCACTGACACCTTACCAACCACTCACTGACACCTTACCAACCACTTACTGACACCTTACCAACCACTTACTGACTCCTTACCAACCACTTATCGACACCATAATTACCAACCACTCACTGACACCTTACCAACCACTTACTGACACCTTACCAACCACTTACTGACACCTTACCAACCACTTACTGACACCTTACCAACCAATTACTGACACCTTACCAACCACTTACTGACACCTTACCAACCAATTACTGACACCTTACCAACCATTCACTAACACCTTACCAACCACTTATTGACACCTTACCAACCACTTACTGACACCTTACTAACCACTCACTGACACCTTACCAACCACTTCCTGACACCTTACCAACCACTTCCTGACACCTTACCAACCACTTCCTGACACCTTACCAACCACTCACTGACACCTTACCATTACCACTCACTGACACCTTACCAACCACTCACTGACACCTTACCAACCACTTACTGACACCTTACCAACCACTTCCTGACACCTTACCAACCACTTACCGACACCATAATTACCAACCACTCACTGACACCTTACCAACCACTTACTGACACCTTACCAACCACTTACTGACACCTTACCAACCACTTACTGACACCTTACCAACCACTTACTGACACCTTACCAACCAATTACTGACACCTTACCAACCACTCACTGACACCTTACCAACCACTTATTGACACCTTACCAACCACTTACTGACACCTTACCAACCACTTACTGACACCTTACCAACCACTTACTGACACCTTACCAACCACTTACTGACTCCTTACCAACCACTTACTGACACCTTACCAACCACTTACTGACTCCTTACCAACCACTTACTGACACCTTACCAACCACTTACTGACACCTTACCAACCACTTACTGACACCTTACCAACCACTTACTGACTCCTTACCAACCACTTACTGACACCTTACCAACCACTTATCGACACCATAATTACCAACCACTTACCGACACCTCAAATAAAAAAAAATATTTAAAACTGTAAGAATACTAAAAGTTTTTTTTGCTAATCTAAAGGTTTAAATTTTGGCCCAGTGGTTGCTGGTGTGATAGGAGCTCATAAGCCTCAGTATGATATTTGGGGCGATACTGTGAATGTTGCTAGCAGAATGTACAGTACTGGGAAAGCAGACTCCATTCAAGTAAGATTTGTTGCCTTAATGTGCTTGTGGAACCAAATAGCAAAGAGAGATGTGAGTAAATGGAAGCAAAGGCATAGAAATCAAACGCAGGCTTGGAGAGATTGGAGAAACTCAGTATTGTAGAATAAAGTAACCTTGAGATGCAGGACATTTTGGCCCAGCGTTTTCCACTTGTATCGACGTTGTCCCATTTCAGACCATATGACTATTTCTTTGAGTCTAATGTCTTTTCATTTCTTGTGCAAATACATTGAATTGATATGGAAGTACTTTGAACAAAGACTAGTGTTGAGTCCATGAGGTTTGAAGAAAACATTGAAGCATTGAAGCGGAAAATGTCTATTACGGCACCTCGACTTAATACATTATTTTGGTACTTAAAGTGAATACTAAACACCAAGTTTAGCATCCCCAATGTTGTGTCAACATTGAATACTTCAAAATGTTGGGATGATAGGTGTTAACTTGTATCACCAAGTGGTTTACTAAGAAGTCATTGATTCAAAATGTGTCCAATATACATTTTCTCCAACTTTATTGTCATCTAGTAATTATTTTCACTTTTGTATTTTGATGGTACTTTAGGTAACCAAAAGCATCTATGATATTTTATCCACACGTGGATACACCTTCAATTGCCGAGGATTAGTTGCTGTCAAGGGTAAAGGCAAAATGGTAACTTATTGGTTGACAGGCAAAGAGGGCAGTGGCCCTTGAGACCAAAACGACGCTAGGAATACAGCACTGTGAAGGTCCTGGTAATAGTGTCATGTGAGATTGCAGTAGGTGCATACTAGTGTGCAGGTCTCAATTATTATACCTAATCTAGAAAAGTCTTTTGTCTGTCGATCACGTTAGGTCTACAGAAGTCTTACAGTAATATATTGAAGATAACTTTCTCAACACCAGATGCTACTGTCTCTGCTATTAGAGATTGTAGTCATTTGTAGAAGGGTGTTGCCTAGTTTTGGGGTTTATAGTCCATGTGCAGGTGTCAGAATAGGTCGACACTTTGTTGGAGCTGTACAAAGTTTTTAAACAAACGAGTAAAAAAGTTGTAAAAGATTGAGCAGTTTTTATTGGGCTGTAGTTACTGCGGTACTCCATTCTTGAAGTACGTTACATGCACATTTCATTGGATAAAAGTATAAAGAAGATCATTTATCGAAACATGTAGTTAGCATTAATTATAATAACTTCTGCAGATAAATATCAATAATTATTACATTTTCACAGGTTAAGTGGAACTCAGACAATAATTTTTCAAGTGAGTTGGGCTGTTTGGTTTTATGTTCATCTTTTTTTGTAAAATAGTTTTGAGGACAGATCAATCTTTTGAATTCGCAATAGTATAATATAATGTTGTACTAGTACAAAGTACCAACTAAAGTATACATGGCATACCGATAATGGCCACCACATCAAATTGATGCCCTTGGTACAAGTATGAGTATTAATGTAGCCATATTTCGTAGTGAACAAAAAAAAGTTGCCTTAAAGTGCCTATCACCCCTATGAGATTGTTTGAAAAATCTATTCAATATATGCTGAATAGTTGGTGGGTTCAGTATTTTGTGATTTGAACCTTGCGTTTATGAGTTATAGAGGTTTGAAATCTCAATATGCAAATTTGCTGACGTCTACTAAGGAATCATTTATTATACAAAAACGCCCTTGTGCTGATTATTGACATTTGAAAACTTACAGAATATTTTCACAGTCTTTATAAATGATTTTATAACTTTTTTGCCCATTTCAAAAAATAAATTCTTCTTGAAAAAGTCTAAATATTAAGTTATCGCAAATTCCTTAGTAGACGTCATCAAATTTGCATATTGAGATTTCAAACCTCTATAACTCATAAACGCAAGGTTCAAATCACAAAATACTGAACCCACCAACTATTCAGCATATATTGAATAGATTTTTAAAACAATCTCATAGGGGTTAGTTGCACTTCAAAGTAAAACCCTTGTTTGGAGATTGCAGCGTAGATTTTCATAGTTACTTCAGAAGACCTAGAGCAGATTTCGTATGACTGTGAAAAACTTACAGCACGGACGTGCCGTGCCGTGACCGTGATGATTTAGGATTTCAAATGATTTTGTGCCGTGACCGTGCCATGCGCCGTGGTTTTTCACAGTCATACGAAATTTTCTCTAAGTAGACATTGGTATTTTAAGATTGTAAATAAGCCACAGATAACATGTAATATATATATATATAAATATTCTCTAATATTGACTGATATTAGAACGGTTTTCCAGAGAGTGCTCAACATTATAGGAGCAGTAAATATAATAATAGTTGTAGTTCAAGACTTTTAGAATTGATTCATTGGTTTATTGCTACAGGTCTGTTTCATATGATCATAAAATGACCACACTCATCAGGCAAGTTACAATGAATGACCGTTAATATAACGCTGGCGTTTAAAATAGAATGGTTGCTAGGTGATAATTGCGTTACATAATTTTAAAGTTTCTGAGTGTATATCTGTTTCGGTGGGGACATGGACTTGCTAATTCGTTGCGTTTGTTTAGGGTACATAAATATTTTTTACAGATGATTGTGAATTTTTCGCTAAGGCATAAATTACATTTTTTGTTTATATTATTGTATGGTTGGCATTTCTTAATTATTTTCCACTTTGTGTTAAATGTTTTGTCAGCGTCTTTTAAGTTCCTTATGTGTTTAGAAAGTTCTGTTTCGTTTCTTCTTTTATTGTGTCGGAAGGAGGTCTTGTGGTTTCTGTATCGTTCTTTAAAGCTTGATGCAAGTCCAACGTAAGTTTCTGTTGACGTTTCCGTTTTTACTGTTGCTTGGTAGACTACGTTTGTCTGGAGGCATTTTCCGTCGAGGGGGCATTCAGGTTTTTTTCTGCAGTTGCATTCTTTGTCAGGCTGTTGTGTTGGCGTTGCTGTGGCATTGGAGAGTGTTCTTTTGTTGTGTGAAGCGATGATGGTTTTCATGTTTGGCATGCACGAGTAGCTAAGTTTAAGTGTGTGTCTGTTGAAGATTTTGTGTAAGGGATGGTCTTTAGGGAAGCATTTGTCTACGGCGTTGAGGAAGGTTGGTTAAAACCAACCTTGGTAAAAAGTTCCTCAACGCCGTAGACAAATGCTTCCCTAAAGACCATCCCTTACACAAAATCTTCAACAGACACACACTTAAACTTAGCTACTCGTGCATGCCAAACATGAAAACCATCATCGCTTCACACAACAAAAGAACACTCTCCAATGCCACAGCAACGCCAACACAACAGCCTGACAAAGAATGCAACTGCAGAAAAAAACCTGAATGCCCCCTCGACGGAAAATGCCTCCAGACAAACGTAGTCTACCAAGCAACAGTAAAAACGGAAACGTCAACAGAAACTTACGTTGGACTTTGATCAAGCTTTAAAGAACGATACAGAAACCACAAGACCTCCTTCCGACACAATAAAAGAAGAAACGAAACAGAACTTTCTAAACACATAAGGAACTTAAAAGACGCTGACAAAACATTTAACACAAAGTGGAAAATAATTAAGAAATGCCAACCATACAATAATATAAACAAAAAATGTAACTTATGCCTTAGCGAAAAATTCACAATCATCTGTAAAAAATATTTATGTACCCTAAACAAACGCAACGAATTAGCAAGTCCATGTCCCCACCGAAACAGATATACACTCAGAAACTTTAAAATTATGTAACGCAATTATCACCTAGCAACCATTCTATTTTAAACGCCAGCGTTATATTAACGGTCATTCATTGTAACTTGCCTGATGAGTGTGGTCATTTTATGATCATATGAAACAGACCTGTAGCAATAAACCAATGAATCAATTCTAAAAGTCTTGAACTACAACTATTATTATATATAAATATTCTATACATAGGTTTTTTTTTTTTTTACTTAGAATTTGATGCTATGTGCATCATGTGTTTGAGGTGGTTTTGTGTGACTGTCAAATACTCACAGCACGGGGCCTCACAGGATATCATGCTACACTGTGCCTTCAAGGCAATGGTAGTCAGTGTATTGTTGGCAATGATGCAGTTGGTTTTTCACAGTCATTTGAAATACCCTCGAGGAGATTGGGTAATGTATTGGGGCAACATGGAAAATTCAACTGGATTATGGACTATGGACTATGGACTTAAAACTGACATTGGTGATTTCCCTGAAAATCAATGTTTTACAGTTGGCCGACTCCAGAAAAGAAAGAATAATAAAATAATAAAATAATAATAATGATAAGATTACGAGAAATCTGGAGTAAAAACAATCAATATAGAACCCCCAGGTACGACAAATCCATATAAGTCCCTGCTGTGCTGTCACTTCGTCTCATTGTGCTTCTATCGTGGTAGTAACTTATTTGTTTTTCCTCTGACCAGAGAATTTTAGAAATAAACCAAAACTGAACCCATTTAGTCGATAACCACTGGGTATTAACTACACTGCGATATTGCAGTAGATATGACAAGGTAAGCACGGCCATCACTACTGGCAGATTCATCTGGTCACATTTTCTTACGAAATGCAATAGGTCCATAGTCCATAGTCCAGTCAAACTTTTCCATGTGGCTAGCTAGTGTATTGCGAGCTAGTATTGGTCCACTGGAATATTTAGCTCATGTTTGCGAGCTCGTGTTAAAAGATTTTTTATTAGCGAATAACTTATTGTGGGAAGTCTTGGCAACGTACATGTGTCAGGAATTATATAAATTATTTGAAACAATGTTAGGATTTGTCACCATTGTTCCTAGCTATGACAGATGGTTCAAGTGCTATGACATGAACAATTTTATTGGCCCCAATGTAGCCTCCTCCCCAGGCAACGGTCGCGAGGCTGAAGGCCTCCGAAGGCCAAAAAGCGAGGCCAAAAAGCAAGGCCGAGAATGGGATCCCTGCGAGGCCGAGAGGGACTTTGACCCCTAGGGAGAAAGAAGCTTTTTCTACTTCATGCAACAAAGTTTTGCAACACTGAAAATTTAATTTGTTGCGCGACAAGTTGAACGAACGATGGTAATATGAGAAACATTGCTCTGCAACTTGCAACGCAACAATCTGAACAATGTTGCACGACAAGTTGCATGATTTTGTTGCTCATATTACCACACCTTACTGTGATCTCATGTTAGTGAAATGCAAGCCTTTCAATCAAACACTAACTACGCCATTGCTATCAACACAGATAACATATAAAACTGTTCATTGGCAAGTCATACTACCTTGTACTGCATGTTAAATGTAGTTGTTAATCCACAAGGCATCTTGTATTTGTCTTTTATATAGACCCTTTGCTCAAATAACATGTATCGTAGATTCATCAAATCCTACCAATGAAGCCATAAAAAAACAATTAATGGGCTCTTTTAACCCATCTTTTGTTGTTACGCACAGTGGCTTATGTATCTGCATATGATTTGTGCATTATGTTATGCAAGGGTCTATTATCTGACCTTAATTGGTTTAGAAAGGACATATGGCTGAAGCAATATGCAGTATAATGAACCAACGTAGTCAGAGTCTAGACTGACATCAGTGGTTTGACAATCCTTTCAAGCTGTAAATAGCAAAGACTGAATACTGATTTGTGTAAATTAAAGCTATATGCATTAAGTTATTTTGAAGTTCATGGTGAAAAATGTGTAAAACATCTGCCATTGTAGTTGTGTCTTTCCTTGTTTCCCCCCCCCAGAAACCCCAATCCTTGCCTGATGTAACTGTACTGTACAGGTTCATGCTTAACAAGACTGCATAACACAGAGATCTCAGTAGAAAATCTCAGTAGAAAATGCAGAGATGTCAGTAAAAAAAAGGAACCTGGCAATAGAATCCTTCCATCTGTCAAAGACAAATTAAAGTAGCTCTTCTGCCTGTTGTGGCTAAGAATTTGACTTTTTGCATCCAATTCTACAAAAATGTCATTACAGTGAACTCTCTCTAAGACGGACACCCTCGGAACCCTACACAGCTGTCCATCTTTAGAGAAGTGTCTGTCTTAGGGAGAGTTATGAAATTTGACCACATTAATTAACTGCTGAGAACCATTCATGTGGTGTTGCTCAGTCTGCAATAGACCATTGTTCAGCTCTGTTCAGTGTCGACCATGAACAATGGTGCCAAGTAAGCTGGTCTTCCTGGTCATTATGCCATCACTGAACAGAACTGTAAAGTGGTATACATTTGTACTATTGCAAGCAAACTTCCCAGAGTAGAATGCAATCAACTTTCTGAAATATTGCATACGACAAATTGCAAAAGATTGTCAAATGCGGTTATGGCAAGGTAATTTATGTGCAAGTAACAATATTTACCAAAACAACGTCCTTTGGAACCCAAGGTAGAGCAAAGTTGCATCATATAGAGGGGGGATGAAAACTTAATTGGGTTGACAAATAAACAGTACTGTTATAAAGATTTAATCCATAATAACTTAACATATGAGTTGCTACAAAAATGGAAATACATAAAGGGTGAGGAAAAAGGGAGGTTTCTTGGTGTTGCAGAACACCAGATGGCGTTAGACAATGAACACAAAGAACGAGAAGAATGAACTTGAACCAAAACAATACACTGCATACAAAGAAACCTAACCAAGAATACAATGCAGACTGTAGCACCAAGAAACCGGAAAAAGGGAGAAGAGGGGAAAAAGAGAGCCTTCACAAATCCTACACAGAAGCTGTGCTACTACTCCCTTAGTGTGTAGGATTGGTGTTATGCAGGCCCACCTCTTCCCCTTTCACTCTACATTTCCCCCTCCTCTTCCCCCTTAATTTAATTTGGGCCTGAAACTCAGGTTAAATACGATACAATGGCATACATACGGATGGCCATATTTGGCCAACACAACTTTCCAAAAATGCAGATTTTAATTGGACTTTTAGATTGCAGAAGCAATGTGTATTACATGACCAGCAGAGGTGAAAGTTGACCAGGGGAGTTACTGCATGGGTGATGGGGAAGTTACTGGGCGTGGAGCACCCTTGAAAGTGGGGGGAGGGGGGCCAGGTATACTAGTAGACTAGTATATATCAGACAACAACATATTGGGCCAAAGCCCCCCCTCCCCTCCCATCTCCACGGTCCCTGTGAGTAAACAGTCAGATCTTCCAATTCTACAGGAGCATTAGAAAGTCAACTTGCTGCTGAACACTGTTGTTTAACAATTATAACATAGCATTGATATAACGCGTGCTCTGATTGGCTAATTAGCATTCACGAGCATGCATCCATAACTCAATGGACGCACGCTCATGTCATCGGCATAGCACGTGCTCTGAAATCAATAAATTGGAAAATAAGATTGCTTTATTTGAATTTGCAGTGACTATGTTATAAAAGAAATGGTCAACGCTTCAGCTGTGCGTCCATCAAGTTATGGATGCACTTGGCTGCTAAGCACTCGAGAAGCTAGAGTCGCACTCGGCGTACGCTTCTCTCGTGCTTTGCAGTCTCCTGCGTGCATCCATAACTCGATGGACGCACGCTGAGCGTTGACCATTCCTTCAATAGTCAGAACAGCTTTTTCTGTGCTCCATTCAGTAATACAGCACAAAGGAAGTGACAAAAGTACAACAGAAGTGTAGGGAGTGCTCTCAGCTGTTCTATTTGTTTTATTGTATAGAAAGAAAGAATGAAAAAATAATATTTTAGTTAGTTTTCTTCAGAATTTTACTTTTTCCGAAAAATGATGTCATCAAACCATGCTACATTTTCCGAGGGAGCACAGTTTTCAGCCAATCAGAGTGTGCGTAGTGAGATGACAATATTATAAATCAATTTCAGCAGATTTGTATTGTATGACTGTGAACAACCACAGCACATGTCAACATGGAGTCTTGTACATCCTAGGAAGCATCATGAAACTGTCATGACACATCCATGCCATAAGTTTTTCAGTCCTACAAAATCTACTCTAATGCTTGTATCGTTACAACTCTCCCTTAGACTGTTACTGTTCATTAATCGACTCGCACATGTAGGTACATGTGATAGGTACTTGTAAGTGACAGTACAGAGTCATTTTCACAGTAAATGGGTTACTGCACCTGTTAATAATTTAAGGATACTTTAATAAAATGATTACTTATAATGTGCAAATCACCAGGGTGTTTCATGCACAGTTGTAACCCAAATCCTATTAAACTACTAATCCTAATTTATTGATGCCAGGGACACCTGGGAGAACAGTTTACTGAAGGTGCTCCCTGCTTAAATAAAGCTTATTATTATATTGTATTATTGATGTATATTGTATATTTATTGATGTCAGGGACACCTGGGAGAACAGTTTACTGAAGGTGTTCCCTGCTTAAATAAAGCTTATTATTATTATTACTGTAAGTCGCTTCAAAGAAGTATTTACTGGGCATACTGATTATACAATCTATTCAGTTTTCTTCTGCATATGTCTTTCTTTGAACTGCTTTGATATTCTTGATATATTGAGTGCTGTCAGCACAAGACATCCCGTATAGGAAACCATGTAGAGTGGGAAAATGGGTGCTTGTGTGACTACGACACCAACAAAGAATGTTACATAAACTAAAGACTGTGGAGCACTACCAAATGGATGATAACCAAGATGAATTAGATTAAGTCCCATTAATGCTCCCAGCAATGACGTTGGATCTGGAACCAGTTGATACTTGTACGGTAGCGCTTTGGCCCAGACAACAAGTGATGGTGAATTCAGCAGGATAGTGTACATTGTAAGTGCGCAGATACTTGAGGAAAAGTTATAAACACCCCTTATGATTTGGATTAGCTGTACATTTTTGGCATCTGAAGGTAGAGATTTCACCTGACGAAGAAGTGCAGACTGTTTACAAGCTCTGCCAAAGAAGAACATGAAAGCGATGACCAGTCCAAGTACTCCATTGACAGCTAGTGATATGAATGTGTTAATGAAAGCAAAGGTCAATTCCTTGATTGGAAACATTGTCTTTGGAATGATGACATCCTGGAGGTCTTGTTGCCAAAATAACATACGCCCACCAAAGGCCAGCAACATCCCATTCCATACAAATATGATTATCACTAGAACAACTGCAGTGGATATTATAAGAACAAGAGGCAAGAGCCAATCAAAGGTTCTCAAATCATCAATATTAGGCAACCAATCATGTTGGCCCACGTGCCCTTGCATGACAAAGAATGGTAGAACAACTTGAGAAATGACAAAATGAACTTGGGTCAAAAGGAGAAGCACTCTAAAGCTTTTGGATACACTTGCTGCAAGGTCAAAGAAAGAAAGGCATTCTTGAGCAGTGGCCAGTGATGATATCTGCCAAGCTAGTACTAACAGTAACATTGAGTACACCCACATTGACAGCTGCACCCCAAAGAACCTGTAGATTTGGCCAAGCATTTCATTCAGGTTAAGTTTGATGGTGACTGTGTGAGAACACTTGGGATCTACCCAAAGATGGACCTCAATATTTCCCACAAATCCCCTGGGCCTTGGATGGTGAAGTTTAATTTGAAGATCAAGGTTGCCCTCCATTGAATGAGAGTACATTTTCTCATTAAACCAAGGAATGTTGACTCTCCCAATGATATATGAATCCTTGTCACAGTCTTTACTTCTAACTTGAATGTCAAAAACTTTCCATACTTTGGCAACAGATGACAAAGAAATGTTGGCAAACAGTACATCTCCTTCAATTTCTATACTTGTAGGATTTGTAGAGAAAAGCCAAGGGACGTCCAGTATGTATGACATGCCTATAGAATGAAACTCTGTCATAAGCAAGTTTGTGCTTTTTGATGAAAAGCTGATGGCGAAGTGAGAGATATCTGGGAATTCACTCAGTCGAAGATAAGCAAATTTCAGTGGGAATTCATTGGATGGCAAAAGCTGCGCATGGTGTGACAAGTCTGTTGTAGAACTGCAAGGATGACCGGACGATTCCTTGCAGGCAAACAACCACTTGTCAGATTTCAGATTGGTAAGAATCAGGAGTGCATTATGGGTAATCCGCCATTCTTCTAATGCAAAAGTATATAGTTTATTAGTATGTTTGCTTGAAGGACCACCTTTGAACACCCACAGTCTTCTATGAACTACAACAGGGTTCAGCCTTTTCAAGTCAGTTTCCACTTTCTTTTGTGCTGTACTTAAGTGGACATTTTGAGTTCCAGGATTCTGTGCAAAATGATGCTTTAAAACCCTTTGTCTTCTTTCTCTACTCTCAGAAATCTGTGCTGTTTTTGGATCTATCATATCAAATAAAGCTCTGTTGACTACTAGTACTAGTTGTTTGCACCAGCAGAGACATAGATGATCTACTGCAGCCCAAACTCTTGGTATTGAGGTGGTGACAACACTGATAGCCTGCGAGTGTGGAAGATGGCCATGCAATGATGTCACACTTGACCTTACAAGCAAATCTCTGAAGCCACCACCAATAGATACCATTGTCATGTTAGCAAGAGTACCATTACTACTGGGGTTGAATGCTTCTCTGTGCCAGAATCTATTGATGTGGTTGTAGAAATTACAGAGAAGAGGGTCCAGAGGCATGACGGGGTGTTGATGGGGTGTCCCCAAGGTGATGACTGTATGGACTTGTGTTGGATCGAATTTTGGCAGTGTGAATAACGCCTTGGAAATGACTCCACCCATAGAATGTCCAATGAGGACAACGGAACGCGGTCGTCTTGGAATACCTTTGTACAGTCTTAGAACTCGTTTTATGCAAATTCGCACAAATTCAGTTTGCTCATTCAACATGACTCCAGAAACCCCAGACAATCTTTCGTCTAAATCAACCGTGAAGTAGTTGAATTGATATGCACTGTCCTCAGCCTTTCTCAGAGCTACAGAAGCTAGAGATCGTGCTTGTTTGTGGCTGCCAGCATTGCCAGGGATAAACAGAACAGGAATGCCACGAACACGTTGGAGATCTCGTTCAACTTCTGGTTGAGAACCTTCGCCATAGTAATACAGAGAGTATCTAGGGAAATCTTTAGACACTCCTTTAAACAAAGGTACCTTGACGTACACCGGCCACTGATACATGTAAGTCATCTCACATTGATTGTGTTCTACGTTGTGGATGACATCTTTGAGTCCATACAAAGCCAAACCAGCAAAGACACTCAGGGCAGCCATCAGAATCACCGACTGTTGCAAACGAGGACGATTAGGGCCCGACATTGTAGACCAGGATGGATCAATTCTTGTTCGTACTAGGCTACTTTACTTTAAATGATTTAAACAAAAGAGCTAAAGCGTTCTTTTCTTGGATATTTTTAAGACAGTTTACACAACAAGCCAACAACATGTGCCACCATTACTGGATCCATGAACGACCTAGCCTCCTCACAGGAAGCCCAAGCTGTGGTTTTGTGGAGAATATCGTAAAAATATTTTCTCCTGTAAAAATTCGCTGAAAATTTGCACAGGGATAGTAAATAAAGACCACAAGACACTACCACAGTTTCAAGTCTTTTATTACAGTATTTACAGGAGAAAATATGTTTACGATATTCTCCACAAAACCACAGCTTGGGCTTCCTGTGGCCTCCTATGCAGACTTTGTGTAGCGCTTCCGGTTCCCGTCCTGACGCAGTGGAGGATGACGGGAACCGGAAGCGCTACACAAAGTCTGCATAGGAGGCTATGAACGACCGGGCTTCCTGTGGAATATCCAAAGCATCATGGGTACGTAATATCAATGGCGGGAGCAAAACAAAAATTCCAAATTCCGTGAAAACTTGCTGAAAACTTGCAGGATTTGTCTACAATTGTATCTTTCTAAGGATGGGGATTAACGGTAGTTCGTATATGGATACTTGAGTGGTGTTTTTGTGCTAATAGAGCATGGCTAGAGTGAGATATATGTGTGATGTTGATAAGTCTGTCCTCGTCAACAACTTTGAAAAGCGAGGCTGGGTGCCGTGTGGTGACGATGAGGACTGGAACTTCTACTGGTATGTTAACCTTTATCAACCTTGACGTTTTAGATAGTAATGTTGGTTAAACATGAATGTACTTGTGTGTTACTGGCTGTCACTGATGGTTCTTGTTGCTAATTAGTACAAGGTGCATAGCAACAAACAACCAACACCTGCCAATTTTATGCAACTGAGCATTAACAATAATACAGTACCCTGTATTACAATTCAGCTTGTATACGACATATCTAAAATCATGACTGGACCTGTGTAAGGCAGACCTTCTTGGGATCTGCAGTCAAAGATACTTTTGGAAACATTCTCTTACTGCGAGAGGTGTTTAATGGAGTGGCGCGAGGAGGGGTCTATGTACTCCCATATATGGGGGGGGGGGGGGGGGGGGGTACTCCCATATTAGGGAGTTCCGAGTTGTCATTTGGGGATGCAATTGCAGTTTTTTGGCTTCTTTACATCATGAGTCTAGATGACTGCTCTTGCCTAAAACTACATGTAGTTATTATCACTACGTTTGTATAATTGCAGGGCAAGTGTGCAAACTGTCAGAACAATATTTAATGTGGATACAGGATACAGATTAGCAGATGACCAGTAAGATACCATATCTCAATATTTCAGATATATTTTATTACTAAGAACTGATATTATTACTCAACATGCCAAGTTGAAAAATGGGCTTTCTTTTTCTTATGCCACAAATTTCCAATGGGTACCACTTGAAGCTGCGGCTACACGAGCAATAAATTTTTTGCTTGCACAGGTGATGCGGTGAAAATCGCACGTGCAGCCACCCTTGCACAGGTGACATGACAGCTGGAAAAAATCGCAAATAAAAGTTGCGAGAAATTGAATGAGTTAAAATTTTCACGACAGAGTCGCGGACTTTGTCGCTCATGTAGCCACCACCGCGTGTTGGTGAAAAAAATCGTGTCACCTGTGCCAGCAGAAAATCGCTCGTGTAGCCACAGCTTGAGGTGCATTTGCTCTGTGCCGCTGAGGAAACCATCGGCTCATTGCTGAAGCCAACCAAGTGAATTATAGAGCATCTAATGTTACTAATAAGAGGTACACATTTCTCTATCCATTAATAGGGTCATCAACCATTTTCCTAATCATTATGAACTCACACGAAAAGATCTCATGATGAAAAATATCAAGCGATATCGCAAAGAAATGGAGAAAGATGGCAGCTCCTTGGCTGACAAAGATGAGTCAGGAAGATATGTTTACCTGGGTTAGTAAAAAGTAACAAAATAACTACAGTACTTGTACAATATTGGTACTACATGTACATATTATAGTACAACATTATTAATAATAACTACAGTACCTGTACAATATTGGTACTACATGTACATATTATAGTACAACATTATTAATAATAACTACAGTACCTGTACAATATTGGTACTACATGTACATATTATAGTACAACATTATTAATAATAACTACAGTACCTGTACAATATTGGTACTACATGTACATATTATAGTACAACATTATTAATAATAACTACAGTACCTGTACAATATTGGTACTACATGTACATATTATAGTACAACATTATTAATAATAACTACAGTACCTGTACAATATTGGTACTACATGTACATATTATAGTACAACATTATTAATAATAACTACAGTACCTGTACAATATTGGTACTACATGTACATATTATAGTACAACATTATTAATAATAACTACAGTACCTGTACAATATTGGTACTACATGTACATATTATAGTACAACATTATTAATAATAACTACAGTACCTGTACAATATTGGTACTACATGTACATATTATAGTACAACATTATTAATAATAACTACAGTACCTGTACAATATTGGTACTACATGTACATATTAAAGTACAACATTATTAATAATAACTACAGTACCTGTACAATATTGGTACTACATGTACATATATATTATAGTACAACATTATTAATAATAACTACAGTACCTGTACAATATTGGTACTACATGTACATATTAAAGTACAACATTATTAATAATAACTACAGTACCTGTACAATATTGGTACTACATGTACATATTATAGTACAACATTATTAATAATAACTACAGTACCTGTACAATATTGGTACTACATGTACATATTATAGTACAACATTATTAATAATAACTACAGTACTTGTACAATATTGGTACTACATGTACATATTATAGTACAACATTATTAATAATAACTACAGTACCTGTACAATATTGGTACTACATGTACATATATATTATAGTACAACATTATTAATAATAACTACAGTACCTGTACAATATTGGTACTACATGTACATATTATAGTACAACATTATTAATAATAACTACAGTACCTGTACAATATTGGTACTACATGTACATATTATAGTACAACATTATTAATAATAACTACAGTACCTGTACAATATTGGTACTACATGTACATATTATAGTACAACATTATTAATAATAACTACAGTACCTGTACAATATTGGTACTACATGTACATATATATTATAGTACAACATTATTAATAATAACTACAGTACCTGTACAATATTGGTACTACATGTACATATATATTATAGTACAACATTATTATTAATAACTACAGTACTTGTACAATATTGGTACTACATGTACATATTATAGTACAACATTATTAATAATAACTACAGTACCTGTACAATATTGGTACTACATGTACATATTATAGTACAACATTATTAATAATAACTACAGTACCTGTACAATATTGGTACTACATGTACATATTATAGTACAACATTATTAATAATAACTACAGTACCTGTACAATATTGGTACTACATGTACATATTATAGTACAACATTATTAATAATAACTACAGTACCTGTACAATATTGGTACTACATACATGTACATATTATAGTACAACATTATTAATAAAAACTACAGTACCTGTACAATATTGGTACTACATGTACATATTATAGTACAACATTATTAATAATAACTACAGTACCTGTACAATATTGGTACTACATGTACATATTATAGTACAACATTATTAATAATAACTACAGTACCTGTACAATATTGGTACTACATGTACATATTATAGTACAACATTATTAATAATAACTACAGTACCTGTACAATATTGGTACTACATGTACATATTATAGTACAACATTATTAATAATAACTACAGTACCTGTACAATATTGGTACTACATGTACATATTAAAGTACAACATTATTAATAATAACTACAGTACCTGTACAATATTGGTACTACATGTACATATTATAGTACAACATTATTAATAATAACTACAGTACCTGTACAATATTGGTACTACATGTACATATTATAGTACAACATTATTAATAATAACTACAGTACCTGTACAATATTGGTACTACATGTACATATTATAGTACAACATTATTAATAATAACTACAGTACCTGTACAATATTGGTACTACATGTACATATATATTATAGTACAACATTATTAATAATAACTACAGTACCTGTACAATATTGGTACTACATGTACATATTATAGTACAACATTATTAATAATAACTACAGTACCTGTACAATATTGGTACTACATGTACATATATATTATAGTACAACATTATTAATAATAACTACAGTACCTGTACAATATTGGTACTACATGTACATATTATAGTACAACATTATTAATAATAACTACAGTACCTGTACAATATTGGTACTACATGTACATATTATAGTACAACATTATTAATAATAACTACAGTACCTGTACAATATTGGTACTACATGTACATATTATAGTACAACATTATTAATAATAACTACAGTACCTGTACAATATTGGTACTACATGTACATATTATAGTACAACATTATTAATAATAACTACAGTACCTGTACAATATTGGTACTACATGTACATATTATAGTCAACATTATTAATAATAACTACAGTACCTGTACAATATTGGTACTACATGTACATATTATAGTCAACATTATTAATAATAACTACAGTACCTGTACAATATTGGTACTACATGTACATATTATAGTACAACATTATTAATAATAACTACAGTACCTGTACAATATTGGTACTACATGTACATATTAAAGTACAACATTATTAATAATAACTACAGTACCTGTACAATATTGGTACTACATGTACATATATATTATAGTACAACATTATTAATAATAACTACAGTACCTGTACAATATTGGTACTACATGTACATATTAAAGTACAACATTATTAATAATAACTACAGTACCTGTACAATATTGGTACTACATGTACATATTATAGTACAACATTATTAATAATAACTACAGTACCTGTACAATATTGGTACTACATGTACATATTATAGTACAACATTATTAATAATAACTACAGTACTTGTACAATATTGGTACTACATGTACATATTATAGTACAACATTATTAATAATAACTACAGTACCTGTACAATATTGGTACTACATGTACATATATATTATAGTACAACATTATTAATAATAACTACAGTACCTGTACAATATTGGTACTACATGTACATATTATAGTACAACATTATAATAATAATAACTACAGTACCTGTACAATATTGGTACTACATGTACATATTATAGTACAACATTATTAATAATAACTACAGTACCTGTACAATATTGGTACTACATGTACATATTATAGTACAACATTATTAATAATAACTACAGTACCTGTACAATATTGGTACTACATGTACATATATATTATAGTACAACATTATTAATAATAACTACAGTACCTGTACAATATTGGTACTACATGTACATATATATTATAGTACAACATTATTATTAATAACTACAGTACTTGTACAATATTGGTACTACATGTACATATTATAGTACAACATTATTAATAATAACTACAGTACCTGTACAATATTGGTACTACATGTACATATTATAGTACAACATTATTAATAATAACTACAGTACCTGTACAATATTGGTACTACATGTACATATTATAGTACAACATTATTAATAATAACTACAGTACCTGTACAATATTGGTACTACATGTACATATTATAGTACAACATTATTAATAATAACTACAGTACCTGTACAATATTGGTACTACATGTACATATTATAGTACAACATTATTAATAAAAACTACAGTACCTGTACAATATTGGTACTACATGTACATATTATAGTACAACATTATTAATAATAACTACAGTACCTGTACAATATTGGTACTACATGTACATATTATAGTACAACATTATTAATAATAACTACAGTACCTGTACAATATTGGTACTACATGTACATATTATAGTACAACATTATTAATAATAACTACAGTACCTGTACAATATTGGTACTACATGTACATATTATAGTACAACATTATTAATAATAACTACAGTACCTGTACAATATTGGTACTACATGTACATATTAAAGTACAACATTATTAATAATAACTACAGTACCTGTACAATATTGGTACTACATGTACATATTATAGTACAACATTATTAATAATAACTACAGTACCTGTACAATATTGGTACTACATGTACATATTATAGTACAACATTATTAATAATAACTACAGTACCTGTACAATATTGGTACTACATGTACATATTATAGTACAACATTATTAATAATAACTACAGTACCTGTACAATATTGGTACTACATGTACATATATATTATAGTACAACATTATTAATAATAACTACAGTACCTGTACAATATTGGTACTACATGTACATATTATAGTACAACATTATTAATAATAACTACAGTACCTGTACAATATTGGTACTACATGTACATATATATTATAGTACAACATTATTAATAATAACTACAGTACCTGTACAATATTGGTACTACATGTACATATTATAGTACAACATTATTAATAATAACTACAGTACCTGTACAATATTGGTACTACATGTACATATTATAGTACAACATTATTAATAATAACTACAGTACCTGTACAATATTGGTACTACATGTACATATTATAGTACAACATTATTAATAATAACTACAGTACCTGTACAATATTGGTACTACATGTACATATTATAGTACAACATTATTAATAATAACTACAGTACCTGTACAATATTGGTACTACATGTACATATTATAGTCAACATTATTAATAATAACTACAGTACCTGTACAATATTGGTACTACATGTACATATTATAGTCAACATTATTAATAATAACTACAGTACCTGTACAATATTGGTACTACATGTACATATTATAGTACAACATTATTAATAATAACTACAGTACCTGTACAATATTGGTACTACATGTACATATATATTATAGTACAACATTATTAATAATAACTACAGTACCTGTACAATATTGGTACTACATGTACATATTATAGTACAACATTATTAATAATAACTAACTACAGTACCTGTACAATATTGGTACTACATGTACATATTATAGTACAACATTATTAATAATAACTACAGTACCTGTACAATATTGGTACTACATGTACATATTATAGTCAACATTATTAATAATAACTACAGTACCTGTACAATATTGGTACTACATGTACATATTATAGTACAACATTATTAATAATAACTACAGTACCTGTACAATATTGGTACTACATGTACATATATATTATAGTACAACATTATTAATAATAACTACAGTACCTGTACAATATTGGTACTACATGTACATATTATAGTACAACATTATTAATAATAACTACAGTACCTGTACAATATTGGTACTACATGTACATATTATAGTACAACATTATTAATAATAACTACAGTACCTGTACAATATTGGTACTACATGTACATATTATAGTACAACATTATTAATAATAACTACAGTACCTGTACAATATTGGTACTACATGTACATATATATTATAGTACAACATTATTAATAATAACTACAGTACCTGTACAATATTGGTACTACATGTACATATTATAGTACAACATTATTAATAATAACTACAGTACCTGTACAATATTGGTACTACATGTACATATTATAGTACAACATTATTAATAATAACTACAGTACCTGTACAATATTGGTACTACATGTACATATTATAGTCAACATTATTAATAATAACTACAGTACCTGTACAATATTGGTACTACATGTACATATTATAGTACAACATTATTAATAATAACTACAGTACCTGTACAATATTGGTACTACATGTACATATATATTATAGTACAACATTATTAATAATAACTACAGTACCTGTACAATATTGGTACTACATGTACATATTATAGTACAACATTATTAATAATAACTACAGTACCTGTACAATATTGGTACTACATGTACATATTATAGTACAACATTATTAATAATAACTACAGTACCTGTACAATATTGGTACTACATGTACATATTATAGTACAACATTATTAATAATAACTACAGTACCTGTACAATATTGGTACTACATGTACATATTATAGTCAACATTATTAATAATAACTACAGTACCTGTACAATATTGGTACTACATGTACATATTATAGTACAACATTATTAATAATAACTACAGTACCTGTACAATATTGGTACTACATGTACATATTATAGTCAACATTATTAATAATAACTACAGTACCTGTACAATATTGGTACTACATGTACATATTATAGTACAACATTATTAATAATAACTACAGTACCTGTACAATATTGGTACTACATGTACATATTATAGTACAACATTATTAATAATAACTACAGTACCTGTACAATATTGGTACTACATGTACATATTATAGTACAACATTATTAATAATAACTACAGTACTTGTACAATATTGGTACTACATGTACATATTATAGTACACAACATTATTAATAATAACTACAGTACCTGTACAATATTGGTACTACATGTACATATTATAGTACAACATTATTAATAATAACTACAGTACCTGTACAATATTGGTACTACATGTACATATTATAGTACAACATTATTAATAATAACTACAGTACCTGTACAATATTGGTACTACATGTACATATTATAGTACAACATTATTAATAATAACTACAGTACCTGTACAATATTGGTACTACATGTACATATTATAGTACAACATTATTAATAATAACTACAGTACCTGTACAATATTGGTACTACATGTACATATATATTATAGTACAACATTATTAATAATAACTACAGTACTTGTACAATATTGGTACTACATGTACATATTATAGTACAACATTATTAATAATAACTACAGTACCTGTACAATATTGGTACTACATGTACATATTATAGTACAACATTATTAATAATAACTACAGTACCTGTACAATATTGGTACTACATGTACATATTATAGTACAACATTATTAATAATAACTACAGTACCTGTACAATATTGGTACTACATGTACATATATATATAGTACAACATTATTAATAATAACTACAGTACCTGTACAATATTGGTACTACATGTACATATTATAGTACAACATTATTAATAATAACTACAGTACCTGTACAATATTGGTACTACATGTACATATTATAGTACAACATTATTAATAATAACTACAGTACCTGTACAATATTGGTACTACATGTACATATATATTATAGTACAACATTATTAATAATAACTACAGTACTTGTACAATATTGGTACTACATGTACATATTATAGTACAACATTATTAATAATAACTACAGTACCTGTACAATATTGGTACTACATGTACATATTATAGTACAACATTATTAATAATAACTACAGTACCTGTACAATATTGGTACTACATGTACATATATATATAGTACAACATTATTATTAATAACTACAGTACTTGTACAATATTGGTACTACATGTACATATTATAGTACAACATTATTAATAATAACTACAGTACCTGTACAATATTGGTACTACATGTACATATATATTATAGTACAACATTATTAATAATAACTACAGTACCTGTACAATATTGGTACTACATGTACATATTATAGTACAACATTATTAATAATAACTACAGTACCTGTACAATATTGGTACTACATGTACATATATATTATAGTACAACATTATTAATAATAACTACAGTACTTGTACAATATTGGTACTACATGTACATATTATAGTACAACATTATTAATAATAACTACAGTACCTGTACAATATTGGTACTACATGTACATATTATAGTACAACATTATTAATAATAACTATTTTGAAAGGTCATGTAAATTTTGTAAATCAAACTTTACCTTTGTAAAGGTTGTTGTTGTTGTTGTCTTTGTGTACACTTTTATCATATAAAGTAGTTCGTAAGGTTTCGTCAAGCATAAAAAGACTCGGAAAAAAATACTTTAATATCATATATAAAAAAATACCGAGCCCAGACGGGAATTGAACCCTCCTGGATACTAGTCAGGCGCTCAATTCCCGTCTGGGCTTGGTATTTTTTCCGAGTCTTTTTACTCTTGATGGAACCTTACGAACTACTTTACGAACTATTACCAAGCGACAAATAACTATATAACTTATTATCATATATGTATGTACATGTATGTATCTTTCAATAAAAATGTTAACTTTTTAATTTAATTTCAGATTTTATTCCCGTTACCTTCATTCTACCAGCTGATTATAACTTGTTTGTAGAAGAGTTTAGAAAGAACCCCTCAAGTACCTGGATTATGAAGCCAACCAACAGATGTAAGAATCACTTGTATCAGTTATAAACTAGTGAGCTTTCTGTCAAATTGGATTCTTTTCTATTTCATTTCTCTGGATTTTCTTAGCTCAAGGAAAAGGCATTTTTCTCATCAATCGTTTGTCTCAGTTGAAGAAGTGGTCTAAGGACAGCAAGGGGACACCGTAAGTTGAGCTGTACTATACATGTACATGATTGTACTTTACTGATGTTACTTATGGATGACCCTCGCAGTAAGGAAAGTAGTCAATAAATACCTGTGTGCGAGGCACAACATACACTGTAGGTGTTACGGTAACATTTTATGCAGTACTCTGGGTACCAGAGACCAGCGAGGCACCTGCCAGAGTAATATTAATTATACATGTACTTTGTATAGTGTTTGCCAACATTGATGTACATGTAATGTCTGTACTTATAGATTGATGCATGTAACTGGTAAGGATGCTTACATGATCTCACGATACATTGATAATCCCTTGCTGATTGGAGGAAAGAAGTTTGATCTGCGTATCTATGTAACAGTGACATCCTTTAGACCACTCAAAGCCTACGTGTAAGTATAGACAGATAGATAGACAGACAAAGAAACTCTTTGTGAAGAGATTCTAAAGGGTGAATTGAATGGTCACTGCTCTCAACTAATCCTCCATGACATGTACAGTTTCAATGATGTAGTATTAGTATTATTAGTGCCAGTAAACTTAATACCTGACACTCTGTACGTTTCTGGTTGTATGACAGATACAGGCATGGCTTCTGTAGATTTTGTACAGTCCAGTATAATGCAAGTTTAAGCGAACTTGACAATGTCTTCATTCATCTGACAAATGTGGCTATCCAGAAACATGGGGTATGTACAGTAGTACTATTTGTAATTAATAATGATTGTCAATAACATTTGTTATTGCTAGGCATGATAAATAATGTGCATAAAACTGCTTCCTCATTTATCCCATTTTATTCCCATTCGTTCATTTATTTTCCCTTGTTGAAATAATCTGACTTTACTACTGCAATGATGTCCATTTTTAGGAAGATTACAATTCACAACATGGTGGCAAATGGACTGTCAAAAATTTGAGGTTGTACCTGGAGGGAACCAGGGGTAAAGAGGTATGGTACACTGTTGGGAACCCTGTGGTAACACAGGAAGACCATGGTTTACTGATTCTGTTATGTCTATGTAAAGAGGTATGGTGCTGTTGGGAACCCTGTGGTAACACAGGAAGACCATGGTTTACTGATTCTGTTATGTCTGTAAAGAGGTATGGTACTGTTGGGAACCCTGTGGTAACACAGGAAGACCATGGTTTACTGATTCTGTTATGTCTGTGTAAAGAGGTATGGAACTGTTGGGAACCCTGTGGTAACACAGGAAGACCATGGTTAACTGATTCTGTTATGTCTATGTAAAGAGGTATGGTACTGTTGGGAACCCTGTGGTAACACAGGAAGGCCATGGTTTACTGATTCTGTTATGTCTGTGTAAAGAGGTATGGTACTGTTGGGAACCCTGTGGTATCACAGGAAGGCCATGGTTTACTGATTCTGTTATGTCTATGTAAAGAGGTATGGTACTGTTGGGAACCCTGTGGTGACACAGGAAGACCATGGTTAACTGATTCTGTTATGTCTATGTAAAGAGGTATGGTGCTGTTGTGGAACCCTGTGTTATGTAACACAGGAAGACCATGGTTTACTGATTCTGTTATGTTATGTCTGTGTAAAGAGGTATGGTACTATTGGGAACCCTGTGGTAACACAGGAAGACCATGGTTAACTGATTCTGTTATGTCTATGTAAAGAGGTATGGTACTGTTGGGAACCCTGTGGTAACACAGGAAGGCCATGGTTTACTGATTCTGTTATGTCTGTGTAAAGAGGTATGGTACTGTTGGGAACCCTGTGGTGACACAGGAAGACCATGGTTTACTGATTCTGTTGAGTTATTTTAGTTGACAGACAAGCTGTTTGATGATATTAACTGGTTGATGGTTCATTCTCTAAAAGCTGTCCAGGTACTTTAATATCATATATCATATCGTATTAACTGTGCCATTCTATTATTTGCATCCAGAGTAATAAAACACAAAAATTAACAAATTACCTGTGGATAATAGTAATGGAACATCTGGTAGTCTGCATTGCACACATTTGGTGCCAGGGGATTGGCATGAGAGTGTTAGGGCAAGGAGGGGAATTGCTTTCCCTTCCTCTCCTTCTCTTCCTCATCCTCTCATTCCCTTCCTCTTTACCTCACCTCAATTCCTCCCGCCTCCCAAAGGAATGCCTAGAATGCAGGCTTCATATATATGTGTTTATATTGGGCAATCGTAATTAGCGCCTTGTTTCCCTTAGGACTTTATAGCGTCCATATATAAACTTGTTGTCCCTTTGTTCCTCACTTGACGCTTTCAGTTCCACCACTCGGTTCTACCGGGGATATATTTCCCACATAATTGTTACTCCAGTACATCCATGTTCGTATTGTAAACGTATCAGTATCAATAATTCATGCCATATCAGAACTTGAACACTGGGGTTAACCCTTGTAAGTCAGAATTGTATCATATAGAATTAAGTTCACTGTCTACATTACCATGTAAACTATAGCCTAGTATCCACGTCTCCAATAAACAGAACTGGTTGCGTCTCTCCTATACCGCCTTGTTTTTGTATGTAGATTATACAATATAAACGTTTTCTCAGCGGCGGAGCGCAGCGACAGAGATGAGAATTTCCTTTGAACGAAGTCTGTTGGAACTTGTTCCAGAACTCAAAATTCAATATGGCGGCTGTCCAACAATGCAGAATATACTTGATATTGATTGGTCCCAGGTTGACCAAGCAGAAACGAGATGAATTTTGAAATAAGTTCCAATAGCCTTCATTCCCAGGGGTATATCTTCTGGGAGCGAGAAATGAGTGACAGAATATATATATATATATACCCCTGGGTTGTCAAAGATGCTACATGTACTGTATATGCCTTACATGTACATGATTGTACATGATTGACAGGGGCGTTTATTGCAGAAGCTTTAGTTACCTTCATTTAAACTCCTTCCATCCATCCCACTTATGAATCCCATCAACTTGTAACATTAATATAATGTTATCATTACAGAACGTTATTGCAAATGACAGACATTGTTTTGAATGTTATGGGTAAGTATGTGTTTATACACAGGCATTATTCGTAGTTTATGCAAAGTCTGTAAATGGTCAGAGTTCATGCCCTTGGTTGTCGTTTAAAGCCTGGGGGGGGGGGGGGGGGGACGTTGTTAGGGGTTGCTTGAAACAATTTAATTAACCACAACAGCTCTGTAGAAAGATCATTCAGTTTTCTTCCTTTCTAATCTTCTTCTAAATTCTCTTTAATTAGTTAATTGTTGACATTTTGACTTCAATACACAGATATGATATTATCATAGATGATAACCTGAAGCCTTGGCTTATTGAGGTACATATCAGCTTGGTTTTATCACCATTGTCATCATCATCACAATCATCATCACAACAAGCATCGTCATTTTAAATCATCACCACAATCAGATCAGAACTGTTAATTAATTTTATTTCTGACATTTTTTAAGGTACTTAATTATAATATAAACTATAATGTGTACCTCCCAAGAACGTGCAATTTGATTGGTTGCTGAGTGTGCATTATTATGTTATAGAAGCACGGAGCAGCAAAAACAAAGCAGAGAGCCTGTTTAAAATTAGTTTTATATTATAAACCAAACAGAAGATGACTCTCCGTGCTTCTATACCAAAATAATGCACTTCTTAGGTCTTGAAAGCTGCTGAATGCACTCGCATTCTGCTCGTGCATCCACTAGCAGCTTTCAAGACCTCAGTGTGCATTATTTTTGTATAGAAGCATGGAGAGTCATCTTCTATTAAGTTAAATACACGTATCTTGTCATGTTACATTCCTTGATGATGGGTCTAAGACACGAAAGCTGGGAACAAACCATTGTGAAACATTTACATCTTCAGTTGCAAATGTCAAAAGATCATTAGCGAATAATTTCCAAAATGTTTAGTTTCATTACAGAACTGTTTGATGCATTTAACTGTGATAACTTTGTTAGTAAATTTGTAACATTTATTGAAATCATACACTATGTTTGTCTAATTGAGATAAGCTTACTCCATTTCAAGATGTTTATTTACTTGACTCTGTGAAGGTCAACAAGCAGTCATTTCGTACTGCTGTGTGACAGAGGTAAAACTAAAGTTTTCCAGGGTGATAATTGAAGAGGGAAAACTGCAGAAAGTGTGATCGTTTATGCTACGGAATCCTGCGTTGTTGATGAATCCACGAGTTCACCTAGTCAGCATCTAGTTACTTATCCTACTGTAGCTTAGTGCTTGCTCAAATATGATAAATGAAATTCTAATGTGACATAGTCTTATTATCTTTTTATTAGGTCAATGCATCTCCTTCTCTGACATCCACCACCAGCGCAGATAGGATCATGAAATACAATTTGATACACGATACGTTAAACATTGTGGTACCCAATGGTGAAGTTCCTGAGTAAGTTGACCAACTAGAAACAAATTGTATAATTATAATAATAATAATAATAATATATGCAGTTTATTTGAACCATGTGTTCATTAGTTTTGTCTCTACTATTTGTTTGCCTTTTCACTTCTTTCTGTCTTCCTTTCTTTCCTTCTTAATTACTATTAATTCTTCTTATTATTATTTTTGTGTCAGTTCTTATCTCATGCACCTTTCTATCTATCATATTCATGTTTTTGTTACTTTGTGTTTGTTCACGTGCACTATTAGTTAAAGTGCTACTTAGACGAAAATCGATCGAAGTTTAATTTAGCTGAAACTTCACTGAAATAATCTCAAAGAGCCATACAATTACCAGTTAATGTGTTTTCTCAAAATTCCTATGGGAAGTATTACATTTTTATGAATCTTTAGAAGTGTCGGTGAGGTCATCTACTCAACCCTAACAATCAACACGGCTTCGCTCCATACATTTCTTTGTGTTTAGTTTCTTGAATTATTTTATTTCTATGAAGCTAAAAGATAGGGTGAAGGAGTTTTCTTACATTATTTGTGCTTAGGATTGATTGTCTGACCAGTTGTCTTCAATGCAGAGCTGTTATCTGAACAAAACATTGAGATATTTTGACTCACAAAATACAAAGAAATGTATGGAGCTGAATGTTGGGTTGAGTAGATGACGTCACCGACTCCTCTAAAGATTCATGAAAATATAGTACTTCCCTCTGGAATATCGAAAAAAAGATTTTAACTGGTTATTATTAGACCCTTGAAGAATTATTCAATGAAGTTTCAGCTAAATTAAACTTCGATCGATTTTCGTCTAAGTAGCGCCAATACACACATTGTAATGCTGAAAATGAGTACAAAAGTCATATAGTTTGAACGCTCCTTTTTTATAAAAAAAATTATAAAGTTGATATAAGCATTTTAATTAATTATTTATTATACAGTCTCAATGCATACAGTCTTGTTATTCCTGTACGTATGAGAGACCTTAATCAGGGTGTCGTTTGTTTCCAAGCCTCCAGGCCTGGGAGGATTTGATGCAGCAACACCACACATTGGGAGTGGGAAATTATTAATAGCTAGTGTAGATAGGTGTCCTTAATTAGTTTACTCTATTGTAAGCTAGAATATTTGACACATAAATAAAGTTATTATTATTATTATTATTGGAAATATATCACAGCAGTAATAACAAGAATATATGCAGTCATGGTACAGTGTAATTAGTATTGTAAAATAACTTACATTGCCTTGTTTTAGTGTGCGATGGAGCAAACTACCATCCAAGGAGGCCTTAGGGAGCTATGATATCCTGTAAGTACCGGTATTATGAATATGTAACTGTATAGATTGGGGTTAGATCTTCCTTACGACAGCGTCACATTGATATAGACTGATTCCATAAGACAGTCTGTTCGCTCTTTGTCTAATCCAGGGTATAGGAGCAATTACGTAAACAGCGACTTATTGTCAAATCAGTCTACACATTGATATTATTGATAATATTAATATTCCTTTACTTGATGAATATGATTGACGGAAGTCTGTTGCAAACTTACCAGTTGCAAACAGCAGAAGTCTTTACTGTGCAATTTGCAAAGCATTCACCTTTTAAATATAATAGATTATTTAATCATACAGTTCCATCAGGGTCTGGATGAAGATTAAACAGTGGAATGTTCATGAACACTGATTACTGTTACATACGTTTGTCAATGGTACTGTAACTGTCAATGGTACTGTAACTGTCAATGGTACTGTAACTGTCAATGGTACTGTAACTGTCAATGGTACTGTAACTGTCAATGGTACTGTAACTGTCAATGGTACTGTAACTGTCAATGGTACTGTAACTGTCAATGGTACTGTAACTGTCAACTGTAACTGTCAATGGTACTGTAACTGTCAATGGTACTGTAACTGTCAATGGTACTGTAACTGTCAATGGTACTGTAACTGTCAATGGTACTGTCAATGGCACAGACCGAGTCAGACAATTTCCACTATATTTTCTTAGGTATGATGAAGAGCTGGCACAACAAGATGTTGTTGAAAGAGACCTCAAGTCAAGAACTAGTCAGGGAGGGGTGGGTAGGGGCAACAAAGATGGAAAGCCCAAGCTTACAACGTGGAAGTAACATTGAATCGCAGTGTACCTTGAAAGAGGATGGTCTGTGTTATGCCACCAGCCGCTTTGTGACAATTACACAGCTGTAACTGGCTTTATGGAAGAAAACTGCTGTGCAATTTAATCATGGATTGAATCTTCAGCCATCGGGTCATGCCGAGTTGCACATGTAGCTAATTAGGTTGTTACACACGTAGCTAATTAGGTTGTTACACATGTAGCTAATTAGGTTGTTACACATGTAGCTAATTAGGTTGTTACACACGTAGCTAATTAGGTTGTTACACACGTAGCTAATTAGGTTGTTACACACGTAGCTAATTAGGTTGTTACACATGTAGCTAATTAGGTTGTTACACACGTAGCTAATTAGGTTGTTACACATGTAGCTAATTAGGTTGTTACACACGTAGCTAATTAGGTTGTTACACACGTAGCTAATTAGGTTGTTACACACGTAGCTAATTAGGTTGTTACACACGTAGCTAATTAGGTTGTTACACACGTAGCTAATTAGGTTGTTACACACGTAGCTAATTAGGTTGTTACACACGTAGCTAATTAGGTTGTTACACACGTAGCTAATTAGGTTGTTACACACGTAGCTAATTAGGTTGTTACACACGTAGCTAATTAGGTTGTTACACACGTAGCTAATTAGGTTGTTACACACGTAGCTAATTAGGTTGTTACACACGTAGCTAATTAGGTTGTTACACACGTAGCTAATTAGGTTGTTACACACGTAGCTAATTAGGTTGTTACACACGTAGCTAATTAGGTTGTTACACACGTAGCTAATTAGGTTGTTACACACGTAGCTAATTAGGTTGTTACACACGTAGCTAATTAGGTTGTTACACACGTAGCTAATTAGGTTGTTACACATGTAGCTAATTAGGTTGTTACACACGTAGCTAATTAGGTTGTGGTCCAAATGATGCTATAAAAATCAGCTTTTCTAATTCTACTCCCATGCTGACTTTAGCGTAAGGCTTGTTTCAAAGGCAACTGATTAACTTACACCGGCAACCTTAAGAACATAACACATGAAGTGGATGTCAATCAAACGATATGGGTGTGTCCAGACCAATTCCAGTTAAAGTAGTTTGATTGGCAGCCGTTTGACTGGTGTTTGTCTGAAAGTGTGGTAGTTTTCAGAGAACATAGTGTTTTACTAAGTCGTCCACGTGCAAATGTTGCAATATTTTTTCTATTTCTAAAGCGGTTGAACTTTTGGAATTGATGCTATATAAAATATTATTTATTATTATTATTATTTATGCTAATATGAACACCCAGAACTACGCTACATATTTATTTAAGTTAGAAACCCATCCTGGGATGGGTTACTTATTTTACGAGGTTGGGTTGGGTGGTTTACCTTGTAGGGGACCTTGTGTTCTTTTGTAAACTCACCTGCTCTGGGCAAATCATTAAATAAATAAATAAATAAGTAATTTGTTGTGTTTTGTCAGGAACAATCTGAGCCCCAGATGGGATATAGAGTACCGAAGTGATGACGTCATAAAAATAAAATTTTCGCTTTACCCGATTTCGAAAGAACATCAATAAAGAAGCCGACATGCCAAATTTGAGACTATTTAACCGATTGCTCTCAAATATGTCATGTAAGCTTCTTTATTGATGTTCTTTCGAAATCGGGGATCGAAAGTTGATAAAGCGAAAATTATTGTTTTCGTGATGTCACACTTTGGTACTCTATTTTGTAAAATGTTATTGGAGTATACTCATGTACACTATATTTGTACCAAAGTACCAATAAATAAACATTACTATTATTATTATATTATTATTAACCCTGGATAATATACGGTACTAGTCAGGTGCTCCAACCACTGAACCACTGGGAACTCATGTGATGAGCAAGGTTTGGGACATATTATTTAATATGTTGTTTGCAACCATAAAATGAAGTAATTAGTCTGCATTAAAATCAGTATGGAACGACTGTGTATAATAAATGATGCCTTTGATGGCATCTGATTTGCATATTGAGATACTCGTAAACACAAGGTGCAAATCACAAAATACTGAACCCTCCTTAGAACTATTCAGTTTAGATAGAATCAATATTTTAAAAACAACATGGGGCATTAACTGATTTTGTGAACCCTTTGTACTCAGAGTCAATACTGCTCACACAGTTGTGTCACTGAACACATTTTATTGCTGTTTCATGTATTAATCATGAAAAACATGAATGACCTTAATGCTAGAAAGAAACTACAGTAATTATTGATTATAAAGATTCAGCTTGTCCTATGAACGTTTTAGAACTTCATGGCACTAAAATTCCACTCCAAAATGTTTAGTCTTTTACCGTTGGACAAATGATGACTGGCTTGTGAGAATGGTGCAACACGTAGTCACTAATGCTGCCTAAGATGGTACGGCGTATGACACCTAGACCTCTAGAGCCCATGACTATAAGGTCAGCATGTTCTTCTAGGGCAGCCTGGCATATTGCCTCTCCTGCTTTGCCTCCAAAAACCTTGATTTCAGCTGAAAGTTTAACTGGTTTCAGTTTTTCCTGAAGATTATGAAAAGTAATATAATATTAGGGTCTCAATAATAATATTACACTTTATTTCACGAGGGTGAAATACATATTACAGCTTAACCCATTCGCTCCTGAGCTATTTTGCGTTTTTTAGCGATTTTCTGGACCTAATCATGTCGTAGGAAATTTCGATTCCATATAAGGGGTTTCCATGGAAATCTTGACAGTTCTGAAAGCCCACGGGCTCAGGTTCTGACGTAATCTTTCTCTTGTCGTGAATCTCCGCGAGGAACAGCATCTCGTAGCTACTAGGAGCGGTCAATTTTGCATTTTTAGAGTGTTTATAGCCATTATTCACCACAGAAGCCCCCAGGACAGCATCATTAAGCTTGACTGGTGTGGTAGAGACCGTTCTCCTGGAAGAAATCAGGAGTTTAGATACGAATTCACGATCACATTTCGACGTTGCCGTTTGGAAATTCAAAATGGCGGACTCAATTGTGAAATCGTCTCTCTGGTCTTTCTGTGTTGGATTCCAGGACCTACAAAGGCATTTTTGGCGACTTTGGACTTGTAAAGAATGCAACCGGTGCAATATTTTGCCTGTAGGACCGAGTGGCTCGATATATTCTTAAAAGAGGGATTTTCGGGGGAGATCTATGCCGAAATTCCCGGATGTTTCCCGGCATCCTTTTCGGGCGTGCAGAAGGAAAACACGTGTTAGCGAAAGTGGTCCTAAGGAAATGGCTATTGTTCGGCGAGTTAAGGAAAAGAGAGGGCAAAATTCACGACTATATCAAGAAGAGAGATGGAAGTTTGCTGAGAAAGTGGCGTTTTGTTTCGCAAGGATGTATTTTGGAAGAAAATCCAAGTCAAATGTCGTTCATTTTCGAGGTGTAAAATTGCGTCAAAAACACGCATTTTTGATTTTTATGGCAAACAAATTGAACTAATGCCCAGAAATCGGACCTGTAAGTCAGTTTACTTGAGGTTAAAATATGAAGAGTTATCTAGTTGTCACTAATAACTGGCCATGAGATCGATGTTACGAAAATTCAGAAAGTTAGAATTTTTCAAAGCACTATCGATGTTTACGGCCGGTTTCGGCCGGTGTAGGAGCGAATGGGTTAAGCTGAAAATCTTAGGTGGCTCGAAGTAGGAAGTAGTTTTTTACTGACCACACTTCCACTTTTCATTCGACGATTTGATAGACTTATCCTAGACCAATCAAAACGACTTTTGTGTACCAGTTATCGGGCAAAGATGGAAATTTAAAATTATATCAATTTCAGCTCGATCAAGGTTTCTTGGCAACAGATAAACAAAGATTGTTGAAATCAGTTTTTCTAAAATATCTCGAGATTTCGATGAGCTCTGGACTATAATTATGCGTGATAAACTACACTAAGGCAAAGTAAAGGGTGTTTATGTGAATTATTCAAAATTGCTCTGATCAAACGGTTTGAATGCTACTTTGCCTTAGTAGGTAGTTTATCACGCATATAGTTGCTTGTCCAGAGCTCATCGAAATCTTGAGATATTTTAGAAAAACTGATTTCAATGATCTTTGTTTATCATTGCCAAAGAAACCTTACCCTGGGTACCAGAGGCCGCAAGGGGACCAGGTAAGGAAAAGGATAAGGAAACCTTGATCGAGCTGAAATTGACATAATTCTAAATTTCCATCTTTACCCGATAACTGGTGCAAAAGTCGTTTTGATCGGTCTACGATAAGTCTATCAATTTGCCAAACGAAAAGTGGAAATGTGGTGTGTGAAAAACTACTTCGAGCCACATTAATGTGTTGAGAGAGTTCTGAGTAATCTAGCCTGAAACACCTAAATAAACATTAATGAATAACAAGTATTAATTTACTGCGGTTCTCAGTATTATGCGAACTCAGACATTCAAACAGTTGGCTGGAACTTGGTTTTTCGCTGCCGTCAATCAAATTCAAAACTCAAACAAATTCAAAACTAAATACATTCTTCAACCAAATGATCCATAATTTAGCTCAAAATCATATTTGGTTTATATTAATAGTATATCTCTGGGCATACAACTTAATGATGAAGGTAATAACGAGAAGATAAATCATTGTATTCGATCGAATATTTTGGCTAGTAACAACTGTAGCCGAAATATTCGATCGAATAAAATGATTTCCTCTTCTCGTTATTACCTTCATCATATTTGGTTTCCATTTGGTGGGTCATCTGACTTTTATTTCTAAGTTTACTGATTTTTTATGTTGATTGACAGCAGCGAAAGACCAAATTACAAGCCAACTGCTTGAATGTATATATTTTTTCTTTCTCATACTTAGTTTTAGATTTTTTGGAATTGTATATATATGTAAAGCGCACTTGGGCATTTCTGGAGAGTGCGCCATATAAATAATATATTATTATTATTAATGTCTGAGTTCGCATAATACTGAGAATCGCAGTAAGTATTTATTAATAATAATAATTACATTAGCCTCTTCCACTTTATTTATGTATTTTTTCTGCAAAGCCTTGATCTTTTCTTCTTGTACTCCAACAAGGTTTGCCCACTCACCAGTGTCCATTGCGTCTATAAACATAATGTCATTATACATCAGTCCCTTGGGCATTACCGGGAAAAAGGGGGGACTGTCACTCTAAATGCACCCTATTTAAGTGCCGCCTCGACTCACAGGCTGGAGAATGAGCAAAGGATGATTGGGGTGGTAATACACATTGCGCCAAGATTTCCACGGAGGCTTGCTGGTAGGAGATGGGGGAGATGGGGGGGGGGGGGGGGTTGGCTGGGGGGGACCAGAGGTTTCCAATGACTGATGCACTGAGCTGAACAGCCCAGCAGGCTGCTAATCCAGACCTCTACTGTATTTTCAACGAATTTGCTTCATACAGCCCTGGTCTTATTGAATACTTACGTGGTGTGACACTGTGATGAATCTCATGGCAATGTACAAGTATCAAGCTGTCGTTTCCATGGAAAACATTATTCATGTACCCTACAAGTATAAAGAGAGAAAATAATTATTCATGGTGAAAACTAGAGAGAAAAGAAAGGTCTGTATATGTACAGTAGTTCCTTTGTAGCCGTTCATTGTCGCATGACGAACAAAATACATGTACGTGGCAAGGTGAAATACAATATTGCCATCAATTCGACCATTACTCCATTAGAATATGATGCAAAAGAATGTTACTTATCGACCTGATCTCGTAATAACAGTAGAAATGATATCTGATTACAACATTGCATGCAAATTAGGTGTAGAAAGTGTTCTCAAGCGTGAATACTTGTGAAGGCCAAAGGCGTGAAGAGCATAATGCTTTAAACTTACATATAGATACCTCCACCAAACTGGCGGTTTACACAACGATCTAAGCTTCGAAGAATGCTACAAATTTGGGAAGATTGTCAAGTGGCACCGCTGAGTGAGGATGGAGCGAGTTTTACCAACACTTCCAAGCACGCAAAGAATAACGATGTCCATCAACTAAATGTTTGGAAGCAGGAAATGTCTTCAACTTGGCCAAAATACACAAAGAAAGTTAAAAGAATATAAAACCAACATGTCTAGACATCCTTAGTCGATGTTCCTTTGAGAGATTTGTCTTCACGCGATACTCTGTGTAATGCATGTAACTTAAGAGTTACTTGTAAGTAAGCTTACTAGCAAATCTCTAGCTTACTGTTACTACAAAGAAAGTACAATTCATTAACTTACAGTCAAAGGCGTTTTCAGCATGCTTGCTATCATCCACAGGAATTAGAACGATACGAGCGTTTTCTGCCGACATTTTAAACTTTCTACACGACCTTCTTCTGTTGATCCTGCTACGCTGCACGCCTCTGAATTCGAGAAGATTTGATCAGTGACGTCATCACCTTGAAAGACCTCTTGCAAACAAAAATGGCGGGCCCTACCCCCCTGAGAATTCAACTTGGATCGAGCGTGAAATTAAAAAAAAAATGGCGCATTTAATTGATCTGCGTCAAGAAAGATATTGACCACTGGCCCCGGTTGTACAACGCTTGGATAGCGTTATCCGTATCAATTTATCATGCTTATCAACTGGACAAAGATTTATCCAACGGATAGCGCACTTTATACAACCAGGGCCAGTGACGCTGTTCCCTAAGAACCCCTACAAAGGAGGCTAATATTTTAAATCTCTCTCACTGATAACTGATTGTTGAAGATGCGGCCCCACCCACGCTATATAATAATAATAATCTTTATAAAACACTTTCGCGGGAGAATTACCGGCCGGTTTTTACAAAATTTTAAAAAGACAATGTTATAACTTTATAAATTAAAAATGTATAAAAAGCTTAAAATAGAAACTAGAAATATCGCTAAAAATATTATTGCTACTGTATGGCTGAATATATAAAGATAGCTAGTTTAATCAGTCTAGGAATAAAAGATTGTCCATGTCGTTCGTCAGTTCTTGATATTGGCGGGGTATCGGCCTGCGAATACAGACCCCTGTGGCGCGACCGCCAAAAAGCGATACGGCCCGGGAAGGGGACTCCCATATATGAAGTGGTTGGGATGCTCATCGTACCATTTAGGGGTCCAGATCCGCGATTTGGTACCTCTTACTCCCATATATGGGCTATACGGGGACGTGCCGCTGAACAGGGTATGGTTTTTGGCCTCTGTCGACCTGAACGGGGTATGTAATTTTATGTGAGTCTGTCCTAAACAGGGTATGGTAATGCACGATTGTCGTCGTTAAATATGGTTTTATCCGGTATTTAGCCATATATCTGAGATCTGAGATTTGCCGATCTTTAGCAAGTCATCAATAAACATAAAACGCGTGAGAATTGTGTGTATTTGTCCTTCGTCCTAAACAGGGTCCTAAAATAGAGGGTGTTGTTCTAGACAGGGTATGTATTTTATAATTTTTTGTCCTAAACAGGGTCAGGTTTTCAAGCCCTCAGCGGCACCCCTATACCCAAACATGGGACATGGGTCAAGTATCGTCCCCCCCCCCCCCCCCCCCCCCCCCGGGTTTCGGTGCACCCTCGATCCTCTCCCACATGGGGGCAGCCTGCTTTCAGTTCTGGACTCTGGATATCCAGCAGAACACAACAGTAGCTTCGCAGACAAAGAGGGAGCCGAACAGTCGGATCCTAGGCCGTGATGACTCCCCCTTTACCACTAAGCTATCATGAACGTCGATTATCTAACGTCGAGTGTATCCTGTGGATTGTCTATCGTTGGCCTTTCGAAGTGGGGGTAGTGGTTGGAGAGAGGAGAGGAGGGGAGAGGAGGGGAGAGGAGGGGAGAGGAGGGGAGAGGAGGGGAGAGGAGGGGAGAGGAGGGGAGAGGAGGGGAGAGGAGGGGAGAGGAGGGGAGAGGAGGGGAGAGGAGGGGAGAGGAGGGGAGAGGAGGGGAGAGGAGGGGAGAGGAGGGGAGAGGAGAGGAGGGGAGAGGGAGGGGAGAGGAGGGGAGAGGAGGGGAGAGGAGGGGAGAGAGAGGGGAGAGGAGGGGAGAGGAGGGGAGAGGAGGGGAGAGGAGGGGAGAGGAGGGGAGAGGAGGGGAGAGGAGGGGAGAGGAGGGGAGAGGAGGGGAGAGGAGAGGAGGCCGGAGGGGGAGAGGGAATGTGACGAATGCTTTTTTCCTTTTCTTAAATTCTTACCGCTTAGATTTGTTTCTTTGTTTCTTTCACTCTTGTTAATCTGAGCCGCCATATTTTTCTGTCCGGTAGAAAATCGGAGAAGAAAATTTTGTTAAAAAAAAAAAGTTGAATAGCCAAGGCCGTGATGGACTGGGACCACAGGGAGCCCAAGCATAAATTCAGTAAAAAAATAAAATTGGAAATAAAGTATGTTTTCCCCCTATGTACACCTTTGTTGTCTGTTAACTTAACCTGCTTGGTGTTTTTTTTTCTGAATTTTTTTTTTTCTTGGACCAGTAAAGAAAAATGAATTCATTTTTTTTACTGGTCCGAGAAAAAAAAAATTCAGAAAAAAAAACACCAGGCAGGCAGGCAGGCAGGTTAAGTTATATGCTTGGGCTCCCTGTGCTGGGACTAGCAGGTGCAGGAGATCAACATGGCGGATTGAAGTGTTTAGAGCTCTAGAAAACCTGTCGAAAAATACTGAATTATGAACACTTCTTGACACAACACGACGATGTGGACATTGAACAAACTATAGTCTCTCAGTAAGTACTGTACCATGGTCTACAATTCTATTTTTTGCAGCTAAATCGTGCAAAATACGACACTGACAGCTTTCTGTTTTACGCTGTTTTTCTGTCACATTTTTGGCTTTGAAACTACGTAATATTGCCTGCAGTGTACGTTTAATTGAATTGTTTACCATAATAAATATCCAAGTAATGCATCGAAGTATGGTACAATGCGATCTGATCAAGTTCTATCTGTGACTTCTGTAAAAGTTTGGAATCGACTGGGTTTTGGAAAATATTGACATTCTGCCACTTTTGGCTGTGCCTGTAGGCATATTCTGGTTTGAAGACTAAACACTTTTATTATCAGTGAATTATCGTAAACATCAAGCTATTAAAGGCTAAGCATTTAGTGCAGTTAGCACGTCATACGTAGTTCACATCATTATAAATAGAAACTATACATGAATTTTCTAAGTGTCTTTTTGGGTTGATGTTGCCACTCACACCCGAGTATGTCTCACGTTCACTATTTAGATGTACTTAGACATGTACACATGTAGCATTTTGTTTATAAACAATGACTTTGTAACAATTTGTTCATTTGCTGAGCAGTATTATATTATAGCTCTTAGAGGGGGACGTTAGGGGGTAGCTGATACCGCATCAAGAAAATAAAAATACCGTAATACCGCATCTAAAATTGAAATTTGAAACAACAGTAGTAATGTTTTGGAGAACACCGGAATACCGAAATACGCTAAAGAAATTTGAATTTCACCGTATACCATAGCCCCAAATCGCAAAATACCGCAGACCAGGACGATACCGCAATACCGCATCTCGAAATTATAAAATACCGTAATATCACACAAAAAAATCGACAGATACTGCAATACCGCGAGCCCCCATGTCCCCCTCCTCTTATATTATAACTCTTGCATTTAATTATTTGATCAGCCAATCGATCTCTGGTTGGCACATTATTAGCAATGACTCACATGCAACATAGAATATATAGATTCCTTATGGATGTCAGGTATTGCATTAGGCCTAATTCAGACGTCGTGCTAATCATGAGCCATTCTCATTTCAAACAATAGATAATGAGGTGGCTTCTTTTGAAATAATGAAGAACGGCTCTTGGAAAGTACGGCGTTTGAACTAGGCCTTACTTGATGGTATGTTACATGGAGTCAGTAACAATGGTACATTTATTATTATTATTATTATTATTATTATTATTATTATTATATTTGTTCACCATCCTTTTCTTTCATTTTTGGAATAGAAAAATCCCAATTCATGCAATGTTGTGACTTCTGCCATCAACATGTCATCCAGACATATTGGTATTACTCCCAGGACTCCACCCCTAAGTCCTGCTCACCGTCCACACTTCAGCACTTTCCACCCACCACCTCTCCCTCCTCCCCCTCAAACCTCACCTACCTCAGCTACAACTATAGATCTCCTAGAAAGCAAGACAAAGAAATGTCATACAGATCATGATGTCAATCAGAACATAAAGCAGTTAAAACCAGTGACAAGAGATTTATCTCATGAGTTGCAATCAGGGGGGAGCATGCCAAACAATGTTAAATCACAGTCAAAACCAGTTACTCCTAAAGCACCACTAAAAGACATTCAATCACTTGAATCACCACCAGTAATGATACCAAATCATTCTGTGCAAAAGAACAAGATACAACCAACTACAGTAACACAGGCTCAACCCAAAGCATCTCAAGGAACATGTCAAGCATTAGCAAATGAGGAGGTGGGCATCACACCATCACCACCTCCATCTCAAATAGGTCAAGCAGCACCTCAGCAAACATCTCCATCACGTCAAGCAGTACCTCCACCCCGCCCCCCACTTCCATGTATTGGAGGACAAGCAGTACCTCCACCTCGTCCCCCACCTCCATGTATTGTCGGACAGGCAGTACCTCAACCCCTGCGCCCCCCATCTCCCCCTCCATATATAGGAGGACAAGGAGTTCCTCCACCTCGTCCTCCACCTCCATGTATAGGAGGACAAGCAGTACCTCCCCCACCTCCACCACCTCCATGTATAGGAGGACAAGCAGTACCTCCCCCACCTCCATGTATAGGAGGACAAGCAGTACCTCCCCCACCTCCACCACCACCATGTATAGGAGGACAAGCAGTACCTCCCCCACCTCCACCACCTCCATGTATAGGAGGACAAGCAGTACCTCCGCCTCCACCATGTATAGGAGGACAAGGTGTTCCACCACCACCCCCACCTCCATGTATAGGCGGACAAGGTGTTCCACCCCCACCTCCACCTCCATGTATAGGCGGACAAGGTGTTCCACCCCCACCTCCACCTCCATGTATAGGCGGACAAGGTGTTCCACCTCCACCTCCATCTGTTCCTCTACCTCCTTCACTTGGTGGTGTACGGCAAAATCCAGTGCACAGTTGTAGGAAAAAGCCCATTAAACCCAGTAAGTAGACTCTAAGGCTGGTGAAAATGCTCCCAACATTGTTGCCTAACGACATCCAACATTATGGGCCCCAACACATTGGCAGCATTTGAGTTCCAACATGGCCATTTTAACACTGCCAACAATGTTGGGTGTTGTTGGGAGTGTTTGCATGTAGCTTTAGCATTTCTTTAATGATCTCACCTTCTTATATTTCAGATGTCCCAATGAAACCTCTCTTCTGGAAGAGAGTCCAACTTCAACAAACACTGCCAGGTTCACCAGCACCGAAAATTCTTTGGAAGTCACTAAAAGAACCTAAAATCGATGTTAAACAATTGGAGAATGGCTTTTCTAAAGTTGAGCGAAAGAAAGAAGGAAGCAAATCACAGACTAAGCCATCTAATAAGAAAAAGCAGAAAGTTGTTCACTTGTTGGACAGTAATAGGTCACAGGGCATTGGCATATTGTTGAGCACTCTCCATGTGAATCGCAATGAAATAAAGGATGCCCTTTATAAGATGGACACCTCAATCCTTGACCATGAAAACCTCAAGTCACTCTATGAAATAGTAAGTAATGTTCTGTCCTACTTTAGGACCTTGGGTTCAAGAGTTTATTGTAGTGACTGTCAAGTGTTACTGGCAGCTAGATCAAACAAAAGGTTTTAACAAACTAACAATGACATATAACATGATACTTGTAGGGCAACCCTGTAAAATCTCAACTTGACTCAAATGGTCAAATCCGAGACTCGCTGAGACACTTGATCTCAGCCCGAGACTTCACTGTTATGTTTGAAATGTGAAAATTCGAGATTTCGAGCTGCATACTGGTATTGATTTTTACGAAATCTGGAATCCGAGACTCCTGGAACACCGAGATTTCGAGACTCGCTCAGATTTTGATGAGACCCAGTCTTTTTCAGAGACCATTCTAAAGCCCTACTTTACAATTTACACTCTACACTTTAAAAAATATTCTAAAGCTTTTCTAAAGCCAGTGTAATGCGAAGTTTAACAACTACATGACTATACATACAAATGTAGAACTTTCTCCTTTTACAGAGAGCCTCAAAGGAAGAGTTAAGCTCAATAGAGATACATCTCCAAGAACACCCAGATGCTGTTCTTGACAAACCTGAGCAGTTTCTCTACGATGTATCCAAAATTGTTTGCTATGAGGAGCGCTTGTTTTGCATGATCTCAAGAACCTCCATCTCAGATTCTCTACTGGAAGTAGGGGAGACTTTGACGAATTTCCGACTTATGTGTGAGGTAAATATCATTGATATATTACTTGTCATACGTTTTATACATATTAAAGCCTCTGGCTCAGATAATAAGGGCAACCTTATGTTATGACGTATTGATTGATTTGATTGATGTACTTCTGAACTGATGATTATGAATGAATGTACCAAATGAATATATCCAGTACCTGTTGTAGTTATTCTTTCCTTTAAGCTAGATTTTTTTGGGAAGCACAGGTGGCTGAATGGTGAGAGCCTCGGTCTGTCACCTCTGTGTCCTAGCTGGGTTCAATTCCCAGATTGACCTGGAATCACATGTGATTTGAGTTTGTCAGTTCGTTCTCTCCCTTGCTTCGAGGGTTTTTCTCCGGGTACTCCGGTTTACCTCAGTAAAAACGAACTAGTGAGCTGAAAGTTGTATGCATAGAATATTAGAATGTAGTGGTAGTGTGTGTGAGAGTACAGTGTCTCCCAATTAGTGTGCAAGCGCTAAAATACATTGGACACTTAAAAAATAAACAGTTTTTTTTTTTCTACTTGAATTGTAATGAAACAATAGAATATACCACATATGAATAATGAATATATAAAGAAGAATGAACTGGAGAAAAAATAGCTCAAGTAAAAAAAATACCTACAACATATTCACTGTCAATCAATGTTCCAATGATCATTTATGGTTATATTTTATGCTATTAAACATCCACACTACATAATTATGTAAGATGCCGATAATGATGTCAATGGTGATTTATGTTTTGTATAGGATTTGCAAACCAACAGAGAGGTCCACAACATTCTAAGTCTGGTGTTAGCGTTTGGGAACCACATGAATGGTGGTAATGTCTCCCGTGGGCAAGCAGATGGCTTTGAATTAGATATCTTAGCAAAACTGAAAGATGTCAAGTCCAAAGATCACTCGATCACTTTACTTCATTACCTGGTTCAAGTATACTTAAATATGTTCGACAAGGTAGTAGTGAATGTATTTTCAGAAGAGTGGATCACATACAACTACTGTATGTAATACGACGGCACAGCTTATTAGTACAGTTGTTACAGCAAAAATTAGCAATACTGAAACATTTTAATAGACAATGATAATTATTATTGGTATCCTCTGGGTGTGACGTAATTATATGCATTCAAGATGGTTGCTCTTGGGGTTCAGTTTATTTATTATTTTATTCTATGGATACTGATAATAATAATTATAATAATAGGTCAGTCAATCTAATAATAATAATAGGTCAGTCTGGTCAAAGTAATAAGTGCCTTTTCACTTTAAGTCACAGCAGACACTGGATTGACATTTATACCATGATTATTTAATAGATGGAGATATACTGTGATTAAACCTTTATTATTATTATTATTATTATTATTATTATTATTATTATTATTATTATTATTTACAGTCTGACAGACAAACACCAATCTATATTACATGTATATACATACATATCCGACAGATCAAAGCATATAGTCTGAAACATATTTTCCCTTTCTTTTCTTTCCTTTTCCTTCCTTTTTTCCTTCCATCCTTTCTATTTTCTTATTTTTTTTTACACTTATATGTACAACAGGAAATCCATTGTTGCTTAAAGATTTTAAAATAAAATGTGTATGTCATATGTGTTCATTTTAGAATGCTGGCACATTACTGTCCAAGTTTCCTCTACCAGAGTCATCCGATCTCCAATCAGCATCACAACTTAGTTTTGATGATCTCACTTTAGATCTTAAAGGACTGGAGAAGAAGCTTGATGGATGTGAATTCAAAGTTGCAAAAGTGCTTAAGGAATCAGAGACCTGCCTACAACAACCATTTGAAAAAACGATGAAAACCTTCCTGGAGCAGAGTAGATGTGATCTGAAAGAGCAGATCCAAGCGCTGGATGAATGTAGGAAAAAGTGAGTCACCAAGTGCCTACTGTCTGCTAATCTGTGTTTTACATTTGTAAAATAACATCATTCTAACGCGCGCTCTGATTGGTTAGCAACTATGTTTACATGAGGCTATGTAAACACGGCTGAAGAAAACAAACCCAGCGCTTGCTCGATTGTCGTCAGTAGCGCGCGCACTTCAACTGAAATTTTGTTCAAAAACACAACAGAATCCTCTGCTTTCTTGCCGTGTTTGTCACCATTCTTGTTCTTTTTTCATTAAAAATCCATAGTTTAGGTATATCGCAATGTTTTCAACACCAAAAGTTGAAGAAACGTTTGATTTTAAGATCGTTTTAGCTATTCAGCATCGAGAAATGCCTGCACTGACGCTTTGCCGTGTTTTACGTGATGACACAAGCTTGCGCTCGGTTCATATAAAACGAACGCTGATTGGCTGTGGCTGTTTTAGCATTTGGTTTGGCTACTTGAAAGTTTTTTAATTCACCTTTGCGTCTCGTTATTTTATACAAAACAAATATAAAACTTTTTCCCTATCGGCCTAATAATTCGGGAAAGTTATCTCGAGCCCTGTGTATCTTTTATCAGCTTTCGAAGAGTAGGGTTTTATATTTGTTAAGTATTACCCCTTTGGCAAAATTGTAATAGTCTATGCATCAGTCCCCATGCTATTTTGCACCGCTAAGCACACCCATCTACATGTCCATTGTCTTTGAAGAGTAGCCCCACACCCTATTTGCAATCCATCTACATGTCCATTGTCTTTGGAGCCACACCCAAATGTATTTTTATACCCCCTCCATCTAATTGTTTTTAATTCTATTGTAGTCAGGTGTTCCATGCCCTTGCCTCTTGTCTAATTTTATTACAAACTGTCTTGCAGCAGAAATGCTTCTATACATTTATCAACTACATAAAATTGGGATACAAAATAAACTGGATCCACCTACCAAATTATGGATACAACTCAATTTTTTTGAGGCAGTTAATATAAATGAGAACCCATGAAATATTGTGTTTTCTCTTAGGTTTTCTGTACTTCTGGAATTCTTCTACCAAAGAGTTATTTCACTCACTCCACAAGAGTTCTTTGAGATGTGGTCAAAATTCAGCCTTGACTTTAAAGTGCTGTGGAAAAAGAGACAACAATTTCTTGCCAAGCAGCTGTATGAAAAGACACAGAAGAGAGTCAGAGAGGAAAAGGTTGAAAACATCTCCAAGAAACCTATCTCATTGACTGGTCTGAAACTGAAGTTGGCAGGGGCCTCATCCAAGAAAACTAGCAATAAATAGTAACGACAAATCAAGTCAAGGGGTTCATGCAAGAATAACAATAGATACATGTAAATGTCTAATCAAAATCAACATTCTTATACACCTATTTCAATAAAGGTTGTCCGACCAAAAGCAGCAAACGACAAGCAACAAGCCAATTGAAAGTATTTCGGGCCAACATCAAGAGTATCGCAGTCTGTCTTTGCAAAACAACTAAAATAACCATGTTCGAATAAATGAATTAGAGTTTTAAATGTGTATATTATGAAGGTTTTTGCGGTCTTGAGTTGTTGCTTGTTGCTTTCGGCTGTGACAACCTTCTTTGAAATAGGTGTATGTAGGCTCTCTGTATGTATTTCCAAAGGTGACTTCATTTACGGTATTTGCATTTTCCCTTCAAATAATAAGATTAAGAGTACATAGAATATTAATATAAATACATGTATATAAAATGATTGGATATTAATTGGGATAGCATGGCTTAGTAAATAGTGCTCTACATACTCTAAAATAATGAAACGTTTAAGTTAAAAACTGTCAGTTATCTACCGGTACATGTATATCTACCGGTACATGTATATCTACCGGTACATGTATATCTACCGGTACATGTATAAATATTATATATCGCTTGATGAATAAGTGTATGGAAGTAATGGGGCTGGTTTAACCCACAATAAATTCATGCTTGTGTAAGGTACCTGCATTGCTAAACCATTATTTATTAGCTGTTTATCATAAATTTGTAAATATATTTAGCAGCATAATGAATCTGTAAAGTAATTCCTGTATTACGCTAATAAAATATTATTATTAAAAAGCTACATGTATTTAATTGGTATTTTTCTTACTGGTAAAATGCTTAATTTGTAGCTTAACTGTCAGTGTAAAACAAAGTTAACGCCTGGCGTCCTGAAAGCCCAATTTATTTGCACCAACCCAGGATTAAATCTTAAAGAAAACCATTCATTTTAACTGTGGGCCCAGAAATGTATTATTACTCGGGCCCTTCCGAAGGAAGCCCGAGTTAGAAAATGCGTTTTTCGGTAGTAGTAGTAGTCGTAGTTTTTTTATTCGGCTAAAGAATGACGAAAGTATGCGACGTATTTAATCGTATCCGGAGTTTCAAGTTTAACAAAAACAAACGTGAGTGCGTTATCAGAACCATCTGACCTATGCAACCTCAAGACGTATCATTTTCAATAACTCACGATGAATGTTTATTTTATTCCACGTTTGAAAAATTCACAAGGAAAAGGAATCGTAAAAATCGTACTTCAAAACTACATCAAAGCAAAGGCGAGAAAGGTCAATGTTCGAAAATCCGTGTTCTTTTCAGTACGATGACAGTTGTATGATCCTTGTCTGAGTCATACATTTATTACGCGATCTAATTTTAGAACCGCCACGTTAAGCGCTATTTAAAACAGAATTTCCACGCTCAAAACAGGTCAGTGAACGGCAAAAATACAATCGAAATCAAAACGTCCTTAGATTTTAGGGATCTATTACAGAAGAAGACGCTCAGTGACAAGGGAGAATATTTGTGTCGGTGACTCATTGAGGTCACTTGAGGTCACATCTTAAGAGTGAGTGTCTGAGAAAACCAGGCAGTGCCAAAAGATGGGGGTCGGCCGATTTCCTCCAAATTTAGTACATTTATAACCTATCGAGATTGATTATCAATGGTGGTATTTACCGATTCGCCTGGCTTTTTACTTCCGAGTTTGACCACCCCCTCTGTTTTTGGCCAAATTTCATTCACAAATTTGAAATTTTGAAGCATATTTAATGAACTAAAATAACCTCTTCTATTCACGGTAATCATATCTTGCTTTCGGTATTACCTTTTCACTTTTAGAGAAGAAGCATAAAAACGGCTAGTACTGTTGATTTGATCAAATATTCATTGAAATAAATCGAGCCGAACTTTGTGTTCGAAACGATACCGATCGTGGTTGCAATTTTGACCATTTTCAAAATGACTTTTCTCAAAAGTGCGGCAGTCGATTTCGAATATAAAATACGTTTTGGGAAGGTCTTATGGTCGACTTGAAGGATATGAAAAGTTACAATTGGCATCTATTTTATTTCAAACGCGAGCGGCTCCCAAATCTCGGACATTTTACACTGACGAAGGACGTCGATTTCATGTTTTAACTTCCGGTCGGACCCAGTTTTCATGGCGCGAATACTGATTTTGCTCAAAACGGCTTTAAAATCATGTACAATTCTCCCTGTTATTTTAAAGAATACCAATAAAGAGATGTGTAATTAAAACTCCGTGTTTGACTGTATTTTTAACAGTAAATAAGTAGGTTTTAGGTTTACAATTACTGGCCAGCGATGTATACATGTATATGTTGTGGTTTGAAATTTTCCACTGGTTTAGATTTTTCTGAGGGTTGCCAGGTTCGGATTAGGGTTTTATGGAAGGTACAAGTTATGTGTTTAGGTTACAAAATGTAGTTGTAAAGGATTAAACTGAAAGGAAGTGAATTAAGAAACGAAAACAATGGACTAAAAATAAATAAACAATAACTTTTTTTACGAACGCGCGTATTGAGCATCAAAAACCAGTAGGCTGGACGATACGTTTTGTACAAGGCTAAGACTTATTTCGCAAAGAGTTCAAGTTATTTGTGATGGTTTTTGACCGGTAAAAGTGAAATTAGAGTGTTAATCCAAAGCCAAAATCGAAAGTCAAACTGTTCCGAAATAAAAGGGCTCGTTTTGGCGCTTTTGGCGGATATTTAGCTATAATAGCTATTATAACCCACAATAAATTTTCGCGCGCGCCCATTGGTTAAAAAACGGGTCACGTGGTACAATTTCACTGGACGGATGTCAGGTAATATCCCCCAGCTTTGAGATGATATCCCCCACTTTGGAGAACAATGAAATTATCTGACCTTTTTTAAGACTGTAATGTATTTTTAGTAGGTAAATTAGCTTGTACAACATACATGTGGTGTACTTTTTCCCTTTGGGGGGATTTTAACGTCGATACGACAGGTATTTGAGGTATTTTTATAATTTTTCGATCCTTAAACTACGAACAAACGTCAAAATCGATGCCCAAAAAGTCACTCAAATAAAACCCAAAATATCAAGAAAACCACTCAAAAAGCTTCAAAAACTATCAATCTTTTATTTTCGAATAAGTTTTTAGAAGTTTACACATGAAAATATCTCAAACGGAACGGATATTTGAACTCGATGAAACTTGTTTTCTTCATCCGTCATTTTGTTTCGGTTTCTTCAACATTGAAGTCGACGTAGAAAATTTATCGAAGGGTTATAAAATAAATAAACCCCTTTCTGGCTTACTGGTATATGGGCTGATAATGTCCTTGGCTGAAAGATGGTCCTCAAAATATCACAGTTGCCCTCGAAGCTTCGCTTCTCGGCCAACTGTTCATTTTTCGGACCATCTCTCAGCCGCGGACATTATCAGCCGATATACCAGCCGCCAGAAGGGGTTTATTTACTAATTATGCAAGTATGGAACGATAAATTATTCGTTCGAGGACACCACAGTAATGCACTATTCATCACAAAAAAATTGTAACAAAATACAAAATCAACATCGATCACACTTCAATGTCGAGACATTAGGGACCTTTCGCAATATAAGTCGTTTTCGTATGAGTAGCTACGGTATGGGTCGTGCCATACCGTGACCGAATCGCGCCATCATCGTGCCGTATCCAAGCATTCTGATTGGTTGAGCGATGATTTTGCGCACGCAATGTCTTCGATTCCGTAACATGACCGTAACTCTGTGCCGTATGTTTCCGACTCATACGACTATATGATGACGCGAGGACGCCGACGCCAAAACATCGAGATAATAAAAATAATCGCAATCAAACTGTATGTTGGACATGGCGGAGCAGACAATGTATGAGCAAGAGACCATAATACTAAGAGAGCGAATTGCGTGGAATGATGTTGGGATATCGGCTGGTGGCACTAAATCTATTTTTAGTACCCGGAAGGTGAGCACACTTGAGGATTCGGTTGTGTTTTTAAATAAAATTGTAGTCGTGCGCATGCTACTGACGCCACCCACTATCCACACTATCTTTGCTGGTATTTTTGTGACCACCTCTGCTATTCTGATCGGCGGTCTGTTTTTAAAACGACCCCTAAAAGGTACGCATAAATTAAAAGAGCTGTTGAAGCAATGTTGATTTTAAAAGGTACGACCATATATGGCGAAAAAGTGATTGTGCTGATATCGTTTAATCAGTGACTGGACAACATCTTTCTTCTGTTCTTTCATATTTGTTCAATAAAGAAAATAAATAACAATTGACACTAAAAGGTACGGAGTCATGTTACGCAACTGATTTTGAGTTGGAATCCCTAAAAAGTCCACATAGGAAATATTTTCAACCCTAAACGGACCGCCGATTGCCCCTACCACTTGGACAAAGGGAGTAGATGCCACGATGTCTAATATTTGAACTCCATAAAGAGGTAGTTCCAATAAGTGCTGGTAAGTACACACATATATTTTTAGGATTGACTATACCAAATATACTATGTAAAGGAAATGGATTCACTTATGAAAATTCATAATAATAAGTAGAATAAGAGTAAGAGTAATAATAGTAATGGTAAGTGTCTTGGTATAAAACATAAAAATTATATAATAAAAAATCATTATAATCATAATAATAGTAATCATAATCATAAATAGTGCTTGTACAGCGCATTATGTTAGTAGTATATCTCTCTCTCGAATGGAATTTAGAACTGCAAAGCAGCGCTCAGCTGGCAAAGTCTAACATCAGTCACCACGAATAGATAAACTGACTGCAAACATATCAATTGCAAAGTGAATCATAAGAACATGTAAAACAAAAAAAGTGGAATAATGGTCGATTTTGACTGCAGCAAGGTGTTTTGCAATTTTTACACATATTTTCCCACAAATTAAATTATTTACTTTTAGCTATCTGCGCTGGTTGTTGCACTATACATTACAAAATGCGAGGGAATGATAAAGTAACTGATAAGGATGAAGAAACGGGTGATGTAAGTAAGGCTCAATCAACTAATGCGAAAGAAAGAAATGCAGAAACGAAGAAAGAGAGAAGGAAGGAAGGAAACAAATAAATAACATAAGGAAAGGAATCTAGGAAGAAACGAAAAAAGGAAAATAAAGGACATATAGACAAGGTTTTTTGAATTTGCTGTATAAACGTATACATCGCCGGCCAGTAATTGTAAATCTAAACCATATACTTATTTGCTGTTAAAAATACATTTCAAACACGGAGATTTAATTACACATCTCTTTATTGGTATTCTTTATAATAACAGGGAGAATTGTACATGATTTTGAAGCCGTTTTGAGCAAATCTAGTATTCGCGCCATGGAGACTTGTCCCGACCGGAAGTTAAAACATGAAATCGACGTCCTTCGTCAGTGTAAAATGTCCGAGATTTGGGAGCCGCTCGCGTTTGGAATAAAATAGATGCCAATTGTAACTTTTCATATCCTTAAAGTCGACCATAAGACCTTCCCAAAACGTATTTTATATTCGAAATCGACTGCCACACTTTTGAGAAAAGTCATTTTGAAAATGGTCAAAATTGCAACCACGATCGGTATCGTTTCGAACACAAAGTTCGGCTCGATTTATTTCAATGAATATTTGATCAAATCAACAGTACTAGCCGTTTATTGCTTCTTCTAAAAGTGAAAAGGTATTACAGAAAGCAAGAGATGATTACCGTGAATAGAAGAGGTTATTTTATTTCATTAAATATGCTTCAAAATTTCAAATTTGTGAATGAAATTTGGCCAAAAACAGAGGGGGTGGTCAAACTCGGAAGTAAAAAGCCAGGCGAATCGGTAAATACCACCATTGATAATCAATCTCGATAGGTTATAAATGTACTAAATTTGGAGGGAATCGGCCGACCCCCATCTTTTGGCACTGCCCGGTTTTCTCAGACACTCACTCTTAAATCTAACAGAAGCAGCTTTTGATTTTTAGTCCTTGTTTTATTCGACGTTCGAACCGTAACTCGAACCCGAACTCGAACTCGATTCCAAACTCGACGTTTCGGGATCTGAAGCTAGAGAGGGGGCCTTTACACGAACTCATCAAAATCAAATCAATTGAACTCAAAGTCAAAAGGTAATCAAATGAACTCAAAGTCAAAGGCAAATCAAATGAACTCGACACATACATGTATATACAGTCTCCCTCGTCACGCAACTGTCAGTCATTGTCAGGTCTCTCCTCACGCAACTGACATTGTCCTTGTCATAAGCCCGAGTGTACGCTCATTGAGCGTCTTGTTTATCAATATTATTGCTTAATATCAGTCCTTGAATCTCATTTACCTTCGACTGAGAAAACTGCCTGGCCCATGGAGCATTGATGGAGAGAGGGAAGTAAAGTGTGTACCGTCGGCCTCAAGTTTATTAACTTATATGTTTACTATTACAAGCTAAATAAGGTCTCTGCTTTTTCTTTACTTTACTTTAGATGTGCAATTCCGTTGATTCCACATGAGACAGGAAATGAAATCTATTGATATCAATATTAGTTAAAATACTTAAAATATCTAAATATTTATTTTCATGAAAAGAATATTATCTATGAATTAATTATTATTATTAATTATAATTATTAATTAATTAATTCTCTTATTCAGTTGAATGACTGCTTGTGCATAGTTAGCTTAAATTGTCGTCAGTTTATTTATGAAAGGCATTTTGAAGACGAAGGTGAAATTAATAATTATTATATCTATTTGCACAGGGAGCCCAAGCATAAATTCAGTAAAAAAATAAAATTGGAAATAAAGTATTTTTTCCCCCTATACACCTTTTTTTTGACAAAGTTTTTTATTCCCAAATAAAGTTATATTTTACATGTGGTATTTTACACAATGTTACATATGTATTAGCTATATTTTCATTTACATGCTAATAATTCTTCACAATCACAATAAACACAGTTAATTATCACAATCAATTAGCCACTATCAAATCGAGCAGGGGACTGGGAACGAGTTTATTAGAATTAATGCAATTACGAAATTAAGTTCATGACATGAAAGAGCATGTTGAAATTGGCATCTGTGCAAAGTTTGATGCAATTTGGACGAATTCTGTCGGAATTATTAACTTTTGAAACTGTGTTGTCCAGCCAAAATTTTACAGTGAATGTTTGGTTTGGATGGACAACCTCAAAAATTTACAGAGTTTGTATGGGAAAATATACATCTTTGATGCTCTCTAACATCATCAATATTAAGCCGAAGTTCACCAAACTTTGCAGACTAGCTAAGTTTGATCTGCTCTCTCCGAAAATGATGCCCAATTTTACTAGTATCAAATTGAATTAGTTTTACGGACTTGGTACCAGTCCCCTGCTCGATTTGGAAGTGGCTAATTAAAGAAGAAGAAAAACAATCTGTTATATCTTTCCCTGCTAGCCATATTCATATTTATATTATAGCCGGTCCAATTTTTTTCCATTTGCTTTTATGTTTTGATAAAATATTTTTTGTTTGGGCCATTTTATACTCAATATTTTTATTATGATTCAGAATATTTTTAAAAAGAGTAAATGAGGGTCTTTTTCCTTTATCTCTAGACTTGTATACACCTTTGTTGTCTGTTACTAACCTGCCTGGTGATTTTTTTCCGAATTTTTTTTCCACCAGGCAGGTGTAAGGTGTATAGGGGGAAAAAATACTTTATTTCCAATTTTATTTTTTTACTGAATTTATGCTTGGGCTCCCTGTGACATTTGTTGTAAAAAAGATGTTGAAACATTTTTTTTTTTTTTTTGATGCAGTAACTTTTTCCACAGGCTAAGAAAATTGTAAAAATCAAAATATAATATTTAACATACCAAAATACAACGTTTTTGTGGTGTTTTGTAGACTGCATTGGACTAGATTTGAGCCTTTTTGTGTATTTTTTAATTTATTCCCTCCTCGACCATACAAGTCTTACAAGACCAGCAATAATTGCTTGAGCTGCCTCATTCTCGTACCCAGAGCCCGCTCGTCATTTGGTTTGTCGCTGGCTCTGGGAATCCCTGAAATTTTAGCGAATTTCATTGGCTGATGAAATCAACAATGACTGATCGTATTTGATTGGTTCATGAGATCAACAAAGATTCAAACTTGCAAGGCGAACGAAAGGAATGACAGCGACGGTTGTGACGCCAACCCGCTGACCAAAAGCCGGCAGACTCTGGGCTCGAGATTGCAGAGCCAGCGACAAACCAAATGACGAGCGGGCTCTGGGTACGAGAATGGAGCTGCCTGTGCTTTTTACTCGTGCCCAGGCCTTTGGCCGGAACGAGTTGAAAAACACAGCTGCCCGTATATTTTTTTTACTTTGGCTCCTTCCAGAAAAGCGGAGTGTCAAAAATGCAGGCCGTCGTCGTCGTCGTCCTGCAACTAGGATCTTCAGCGCATGCGCCATGTGCCATCCTCGGGTCGCCCAGGAGTATATTCTGTCGCTCGTTACTCGCTCCCAGAGAAATACCCCTGGGAACGAAGTCTGTTGGAACTTGTTCTGGAAGTCAAAATTATTCTCGTTTCTGATTGGTCGACCTAGGAAGGTCGACCAATCGGTATCAAGTATATTCTGGTTAATAGGACAGCCGCCATTTTGCCCCTTGACCTCTGGTGCTTAGTAGTAGTAGTAGTAGTTTATTTATTCACGTGTCATAATATTGAGCACAAAATTCTTTTAAACATGAACGTGCTACTTAATAATAATAAATGTATACACCTATTTCAAAAACGGTTGTCGAGGACATCAGTCCATAGGCGACAGGTTATAGGTCGTTGCAAGACCGAACTGCATTATGGTAACAGCTTGAATAGCCAAAGATAGCACTTCCTGTATGAAAAGCTGTATGATATCGTAACTAATTGAATTCAAACAGGACAAGACAAAGTTTGAATCGAATTTTCTCTGGCATCCACGACATTCAATGTTACCATAATGCAGTTCGGTCTTGGAACGACCTATAACCTATCGCCCATGGACTGATGTCTTTGACAACCTTTTTTGAAATAGGTGTATAAAATTGTTAACTAGACGCTCTTCTAGCGTGAAGTCGGGCACTCGGGCTTCTAAATGAAATGTAACCTATTTGAACTAAATATAGATATCTTATAGTGCGATTAAAACAGTATTTGGTTGCTCGTCGATGCATTACTCGAGTTCGATAGCCGAACTTGCTTTCCTTCAGTGCAATTTCAGTACTGCGATTTCACAAACTCAGCGAATCATGAATGACAATGACATAGTTTATTTGTTACCATAAATATATCCATACAAATACAAATACCGTATACATAAACTAGACATCGCAGAGTGATTAAACAATGTTTGGATGAAATGTAAATATGGGTTTACCTCGACGGTTATCGGTCGGCTGAAAACCTTACAACTGTTCTCTTCACCGCCGGCTGCGTGTATCAACTCACTTCGTTCTAAGTTCTGAAGATCTCTAAACCCTTTGCAGTACTAGTACTGGATTGCTAAATCGATATCTCTATGAATTATTGTGGTTATTTTGAAACTGAACAAGACGACATAAACTTCCTCCAACAAGATTTGTGAATTCAGACTCGACCAGTCTCGTATTGATAAATCAAGTTGTTAGAGCCTTCGGTGATTATCTTAGCGGCCGGCACAGGGCGCATGCGCTGTAGAACCCAGTATGCTTTTTGAGGTCAACGACGTCGACGAAGAAGAACGCTTCTCATTTTTAGAGTCGGGTCTTCCACAGGAAACCCGACTAATAAATATATATAACACTAATTGGTTTGTGATTTGTAATCTCTCTCGTGGTCAGACTCGTCTCGCTCTTCAGATTCGCCATACATGGACCAACAACAACAACAAAGTACGGGCTGTATTTTTAGACTCGTGCCCGCCGTATAGGTCTGGGCACGAGTAACTAAGTCATTGTCATTCATGATTCGCTGAGTTTGTGAAATTGCAAGGAAAGCATGTTCTACCGAGTCACGCAACGAGCGACCAAAGACTGTTTTAATCGCACTGCGATGAAAGATATATTTAGTTCAGATAGGCTACATATCAGTTAGAAGCCCGACTTCACGCTAGTAGAGCGTCTAGTTGTGTTTTCTACGAGGGTAAGAATGGATTCTATATATGTTTTTCGTGACATTCTCCCGAAAAACGTATCAAATCATGACGTCATATTTGATCAAAATAGAAAACGAGTAATCTCTATGGACTTGCTATATATATACAAACCCGGCAAACGCTGCAAACAAGTTGATAATACATCTATAAGCGCCATTGAAGGTTTAATACACAAAATCTCAAAGCGGATACAAACTCATCGTGTTCAAAATGGAGCTGGTTTCAACGCTACTGGGCTACGTTGCAGTGTTTATTGTTGCTGTCGCCGTTCTGTACTGGTACGGTACGCGTTCTGCAAGGAAACTTGAAGCTACCTTCCCGGGGATGCCAGGCCCAAAACCCTGGCCTTTCTTAGGCAATCTGCCTGACCTTCTGAAAGTGAACGGGCAGATTCACTTGCACTTCGATAGATACTTCAAAAAGTATGGCAGACTTTACTCGGTAGACATTTCTGGAGAACCGTGCATTGTCACTAGCGATCCTGAGATGGTGAAGGAAATCATGGTGAAATACTTTGACTGTTTCCACAACCGTTCTGTAAGTTTTTAGTTACGTATAGACCAAATCAGCTAACGCAATGTTGTACCCAATTCAGATCTTTTGACAAAAAGTTCTTATTCCCAAAGGTTTTGTGTTATTTTTTACCCAACGTATAGTACCGCGTGCAACGCTTCTTGGTCAGAAAATTGTAACGAAGTAGCGTTGCGTAACGAGGCTAACCGATGCTGCTGGACCACTTTTCCATACACCCGTGTGTCGGATAAAATACTTCATCAACCGCGTTGAATATTTTTGCTGCCTTTAATCCCGTAGCGTGACTTTTAGTTTAGAGTTGCGTGACCATCATGTGTGAACAAATTATTTGCGGGATACCTGTGGTATTCTAGTCTGGTATTTATTTTCATAAGATATGAATAAATCCGTTGGTGGAAGTATAAATGAACTGAATGGCATTGCCTTTGATTTTCAGAAAAATTTCAAATTCCCCAAACCCATGGACAACTCGCTTACTCTACTAAGAGGGGAAGACTGGCGGCGACGCATTCGCACAACTTTGTCTCCATCGTTCAGTGCTCACAAACTCAAAGGAATGATACCACTGATGAACTTAGCGTGTGACACACTGGTGAAGAAAATCGATCAAGTTGCAGAGGCTGGAGGGAGCTTTGACATTCTCAGGTATGTTATTGTATTAATATTGGTTGTGTGGTTGTTTGATTGGTTTGTTGCTTGGTTGCAGGTTGGTAAGTTGGTTGATTAAAGGAGCACTCTCACAGGTAATGCATTGCGCGCCTTGAACCCCTCAGCGCCATTTTCGTATGATACGAAAATGGCGGATTTCTACTTACCACACGAGAAGGAAGAGTTTCTCTGGAGAACTCCGGACTTGCCATTGCTGATCCGTATCGGAATTCGAAAGGCGAACTTTTCACGTGTACTTTTCACGTGCGTTCTTGTCAAATCTAAGTAGTATCCCGTATGTATACAATAACACGGCGCGCAATGCATTACCTGTGAGAGTGCTCCTTTAATATGTAGGATGGGTGTTTTGTAGGTTGGGGGGTAGGTTGGGTAGTATGTTGGGTGGTGATTGGTTGCAGGTTGGTATGTTGGGTGGTGGTTGGTTGCAGGTTGGTATGTTGGGTGGTGGTTGGTTGCAGGTTGGGTGGTGGTTGCAGGTTGGTACAAATGTATGTTGGGTGGTGATTGGTTGCAGGTTGGTATGTTGGGTGGTGGTTGGTTGCAGGTTGGTATGTTGGGTGGTGGTTGGTTGCAGGTTGGGTGGTGGTTGCAGGTTGGTACAAATGTATGTTGGGTGGTGGTTGGTTGCAGGTTGGTATGTTGGGTGGTGGTTGGTTGCAGGTTGGGTGGTGGTTGGTTGCAGGTTGGTATGTTGGGTGGTGGTTGGTTGCAGTTTGGGTGGTGGTTGGTTGCAGGTTGGTATGTTGGGTGGTGGTTGGTTGCAGGTTGGGTGGTGGTTGGTTGGTTGCAGGTTGGTAGGTTGGGTGGTGGTTACGTTGGTTGCAGGCTGGTTGGTTGGTTGGGTGGTGGTTTGTTGCAGGTTGGTAGGTTGGGTGGTGGTTGGTTGGTTGATTGCAGGTTGGGTGGTTGGGTGGTGGTTTGTTGCAGGTTGGTTGGTTGGTTGGTTGGGTGGTGGTTTGTTGCAGGTTGGTTGGTTGGGTGGTGGTTGGTTGCAGGTTGGTAGGTTGGGTGGTGGTTGGTTGCAGGTTGGGTGGTTGGTTGCAGGTTAATTGGGTGGTTGGTTGCATGTTGGGTGGTGGTTGGTTACAAGTTGGTTGGTTGGTTGGTTGGTGGTTGGTTGCAGGTTGGTTGGTTGTTTGGTTGGTTGTGGTTTGTTGCAGGTTGGTTGGTTGGTTGCAGGTTGGGTGGTGGTTGGTTGGGTGGTGGTTTGTTGCAGGTTGGTAGGTTGGGTGGTGGTTGGTTGGTTGGTTGCAGGTTGGTTGGTTGGTTGGTGGTTGGTTGCAGGTTGGTTGGTTGTTTGGTTGGGTTGTGGTTTGTTGCAGGTTGGTTGGTTGGTTGCAGGTTGGGTGGTGGTTGGTTGGGTGGTGGCTTGTTGCAGGTTGGTAGGTTGGGTGGTGGTTGGTTGGTTGGTTGCAGGTTGGTTGGTTGGTTGGTGGTTGGTTGCAGGTTGGTTGGTTGGTTGTTTGGTTGGGTTGTGGTTTGTTGCAGGTTGGTTGGTTAGTTGCAGGTTGGGTGGTGGTTGGTTGGGTGGTGGTTTGTTGCAGGTTGGTAGGTTGGGTGGTGGTTGGTTGGTTGGTTGCAGTTTGGTTGGTTGGTTGGTTGCAGGTTGGTTGGTTGTTTGGTTGGGTGGTGGTTTGTTGCAGGTTGGTTGGTTGGGTGGTGGTTGGTTGCAGGTTGGTTGGTTGGTTGCAGGTTGGGTGGTTGGGTGGTGGTTTGTTGCAGGTTGGTTGGTTGGGTGATGATTGATTGCAGGTTGGTAGGTTGGGTGGTGGTTGGTTGGTTGGTTGGTTGCAGGTTGGGTGGTGGTTGGTTGGGTGGTGGTTTGTTACAGGTTGGTAGGTTGGGTGGTGGTTGGGTGGTGGTTGGTTACAGGTTGGTTGGTTGGTCTGTGATGCAGTGGGTTGGTTCAGTGAAAAACATGTCAAACGAAACACATGCGCTGTTTCTATATTTCAGTTACCAACAAGCAGTTACCTTGGACGTCATAATGTCCACAACGTTTGGCATTCAAACTGATTTCCAAAACAACCCGGACGATCCCATCATGGACACAGCCATCAAATGCATGAAACCTAATTCCTTGCTGCAATTTATTGGTAACATGATCCTGCCAATGTTCCCTTTTGGCAGGAAATTTCATACCTCAAAACTTGGAGCAAAAATATTTTTCAAGAAATTGATTGAAATGGCAGACATTGCACAGGACGTTGTCGATGTGAGAAGGAAAGGAGTCATTCGTAAAGTAAGTGAACCGTAGGTTCAGGTGATTCCCTTGAAAAAGAAGCAAATCCTAGAATTTTCTATAACTTGGCATGGTGATACATTACGGTATGGAGTTTCAAAAAATGCAATAAAAAGAGGGGGTCACCGTGCTCATTTTTGCGCTACACTGCTTTGAAATTATGGTATTTTAGGTCTTTCAGTCGAGTCTCGCGTGACATCGGGATCGGGTAAATAATTTTCCACAACTCATAGAGGGTCCTGAAGGGAGCCTACAAATCCCATTTCCCAGTCGATTTAAAAAAAAAATCCCTGTCCCATTGACATGAATTCAAGAAAATCCCAGTATCGTGGACTCGCTTCTAGCGACCACCCTATTAGATAATTCATCTAACAATTTTCTGATCTCATACTTTATGGCAATTGTAAATGATTATTTCACTATGTTTGCATTTCTAAGTGTGCTTTTTGAAGACTTCCTTGCTTTGAAACGTATTAAAAACCGTTCTCTTGGTTGCTCTATTTGACCTGAATTTTGTGGAATAATAAATGGTTGCAAAAAAAATCAATTTCCGCTCTTTTATATGATTCTTCCCGAGCGTGTTGTGGTTGTATGCGCAGCTTCATCCTCGTCTCCTATCACAGCAAGGATAATATCGTTGCAGGGCCGTAGGAAATGGAAAATAAGTGGTGGGAGACGTTTAGCGAGCGCCGTAGGCGCGAGCCGTAAATTTTTGAAATCTAGAGCCGGCTCGGAAATGCTATTTCCAGCGTTCTCCAAGAGCTATTTGTGATTTACGCGTATTGCTAATTACTTCCTACACTGTCTCGGCAAACCAATGCATATTGAAAAATGTATAAGGCTTATAATAATATGCTGTTTTGCAATACGCTTTCCCATTCCCAAAGTGGTTTTGAAATTCCCAGTCCCATTAGCAAAATCCCAGTCCCAGTGGTACAATGAATCCATTTTCCCAGTGTAAAAAAATGGCCATTCCCAGTCAGTCCCATTTAATCACAGACAACCCAAGCTCAATACGTTTGTAAGGGAATGTATGGGGATTTAAAATATGCCGTATTTTATTTGGAAATATTTAATTAAAGTTTGTCAACTTTACCTGTGTTGTATCATTCTGTTGATTTTTGACTCTTGTGTGCAGTTTAGGGGGAATTTTAATAGGGATTTATTTAACAGAATGACACATTAGGTAAAGTTGACAAACTTTTATTAGTTATTTCCAAATAAAATACGGCATATTTTAAATCCCCATACATTCCCTTACAAACGTATTGGGTTGCCTGTGATCCAGCCTCCGTGGGTGTTTGGTGGCAAACAGATTTACCACCTCTTCTAAGTCAAATTCAAAGTTATAATGGATGTGCATGGACAAGTTTGGCGCGCGGTTCGTTCACGGTGGAAAGAGAGTGCAGTCGGTTTTAGTTTGCCAGTGAATAGTGGACCTTTCCCCAAAAAATGTGGACCTTTGGGGTCTGTGGGGGGGGGGGGGGGGGGGGGGGGGGGGGGGGGGGTGCGAACGCACCCCGTGCACCCCCATGGCTACGGGCCTGATTAGACACTCACTCTTTTGTTTTCTTTTGTTTCTTTGCATCTGACAACTAATTAATAGTGCCCAGGTTTATTGGAATCACTCTAGTAGACGTCATCAAATTTCAAACCTCTATAACTCACTAAACGCAAGGTTCAAATCACAAAATACTGAACCCACCAACTACATTCAGCTTATATATTGAATAGATTTTTAAAACAATCTCTCTCGCGTATCATTATCTATTGTTTGAAATGAGAACGGCTCATGATTTATAGCACGGCGTTTGAAGTACTGTTTAACACGAGCAGGAGCGTGATACTAAGCCAATCGCGTGCTCCGTGGTCCCTGTTTTTACAAATATCATTCTGAGCGAAGACAAAAAGCGCTAAATCCACGTCAGTTGTCCTGCTATCAATCAATCTATTTTTGTAGCAAGTATTTGAAGAACAAGAATCCACACTAGCTACCACTGCAGGGCACGAGTGTTCAGTTCGTGTCAACCTCCCCACAGGGAGCAAATATAAACCCAAACCCAAAGTGGTCACGAACGGCCGATATGGTATATTAAAATCAACATCGAAAAAATAATCAATCTTAAAACTTGTGATTTTGTGTCATTTCCTTGTATTTTGTGTTGATTGCATGTTTTGTAGCAGCGCTACGCATTTTTTGCGATTTTTATGAGACTCCAAAGGACACTCCAAAGTCTTCTACTGGCGTAAAATCCCGGCCGAACGGAAAATATTTTTATTCCCGGGAAATTTCATAACAGTTCCACGTGGATAGTTTCGACCAATCAGAGGCCGAGTATCAATACCTTATGAACCAAAGCCACGCGTGCAGCCGATCACAACTCGGAATTTTTTTGTCGCGAAGCAACAATGGCAGTCTCACTTGATCTAAAACGTGTTTTACTCTGCGATAATGTCGACCCTTGCTGTAAAGAGATACTGGAAAGAAATGGCATCGCAGCGGATGTGAAATCTAAGTTAACAAAAGAAGAACTTCTAGCCGCCATCCCGGTACTTTATCACTTAATTTATCGTGCTGAAATTGTACTGGACTTTGAACCAAAATTGTTCTGATTATTTCTGATCTCCAGAATTTCTTATTTTTATTCCCCAACTGTGTTTTAGAATTACGATGGTCTGGTAGTCCGTTCGGCAACCAAAGTAACCGAAGACGTTCTCAAAGCGGGAAAAAGATTGAAAATTGTAGGTCGTGCTGGAACTGGGGTGGACAGCATAGACACATCCAGTGCAGCCATGAATGGAGTTCTTGTTATGAAGTAAGCGATACAAAAAATAATTCTCTGAACGAATTGAGCTTTCCATTGCAATCGTGTTTGTTTGGGGTACTGATCTGCTGATTGACCACCTTGCACTTTATTAGGTGTAAGGGGAGGGGTGGTTGGGGGTTGGTTTAGTCATGGTAACCTTGAAAAGTCAGAATTTACCGAAAAGTCAGTGAAAAATCAGGGAATTTCTGTCAGCCTTCACAAAATCGATATGTACAGTGCAGCATATAAATTATGGGTAACTTTTAGACAGATTGTGATCAATCATGATGAAAACTCACAAAAAAGTTTAAAAGTTGTCATTGACCTATATATGGTCCATGTAAATGTATTTCTTCATAGATACATACAGTATATTGCATTGAAAAAACTATAGTAAGTCGCACTGCAGGATATCATAGTAAAACAAATGTACAGTGTGGTCAGTGAAAATGGTTTTTGGTCAGTGAGAAGTCAGGGAACAGTCAGAGAATTTTATTTTTCCGGATGAGTGGGAACCCTGTTATAATATAAATGAATATATAAGCTTATTCTGTATTTCTAATTCCTTTCAGCACACCTATGGGGAATACGCTTAGTGCTGCAGAGCATACTTGTGCTTTGATTTGCTGTTTATCAAGGTAATAATAATAATTTGATAAAGAAACTATATGATGATAATAATAATAATACCGTAATAATACTAATAATAATACTAATAATAACTTTATTTAAGTGTCAATTAAATACATAGCTGACTAATATACAGTGTACATGTACGTCCCAAGCTTTCTTGTTTACTAACCTGAAGAACCAATATTTGGTTGTTTTGAATTACAGACATATTGCGCAGTCTGTGGCATCAGTTAAAGAAGGAAAATGGGACAGAAAAAAGGTAAATAGACTGAAGATCAGCACAGTCTCTCTTATGTCTCCCCGATTAGTAGGGCACTTGTGCCCAGCTATAAGATTTCTGAGACGTTAATAAAGTTATTATTATTATTATTATTATTATTACAGTCAATTTTATCTTCTTTTTTGTATGAATTAAGATATGATGTCAATCTTCTTTGGTTTTGTTCCTTAGTATTTGGGAAGTGAACTGTTCAACAAGACACTGGGTATCATTGGCCTGGGAAGAATTGGAAGGGAAGTGGCTGCAAGAATGCAGTCATTTGGAATGAAGGTAATAAAGTGCCTGAAGAATTTGTGAATGAATGGAAATAGAAGGAAAAAATGAAAATAAAAAGTAAGATATGAAACAAAGAAAAAGAGAAAAGAAGAAAAAGAAGGGAGGAATGAAGAAAGGATATCTAGAGGATGGTAGAAAAGGTACCAATGACCAAAAGGCCATGTTCTGATTGTTTTTTTTACCCTATGACAGACAATAGGGTACGATCCTTTAGTATCAGCACAAGAGGCCTCAGAGTTCAGTACTGAATGGATGGAGCCAAGTCAGATATGGCCCAAGGCTGATTACATCACGGTTCATGTTCCTCTAATTCCACCAACTAAAGGTACTTTATGAGTGTCTTGAAACAACCTGCAAAACATCTCAAACTGGATCTGAACCAATGTATACTGCTAGATCATGAATACACATACACCTAATTTCAAAAACGTTGTCCAATAATAATCAAAAAAGCCAAATAGGATTTCATTAAAAGACAAAAGAAGTGCACTCAAGCTGAACTGTTTCTTTTGTCTTTTTGAATGAATTCGTATTTGGCTATTTGGACAACATTTTTGAAATTAGGTGTACCGTACATGTACATATAATAGATAGATGCAGTGAATATAGGGATAACACATTTATTCAGTGACATGATGTATTATGACACTTTGTTTTATTTTGAGACATGACAATATAATGTGGACTGTTAGCCAAAATGAGACCTCGTGGCATTTGAACCGGTACTGTAGTTGAGACTCTGCCCAATGTGAGACTCAATACAGAATATATTTGCTACATTCTCAAAATTATTGCAATTATTATATTGCAATATTGAATTGAACTTATGACAAATTCATCAGGTATGTTAAATGACAAGACAATAGCAGAGTGCAAAAAAGGGGTGTACCTGTTAAATGTTGCTAGAGGAGGAATCATTGATGAGGAGGCCTTATTGAGAGCATTAGAATCTGGACATGTCGCTGGTGCTGGACTTGATGTCTACATTACAGAACCACCCACAGGTGATCAATAAATAACATTTATTAGTACCTTATTATAGGAAATTAACGCTGCACTAAATTATCACGACTTAAATAAACGTGACATCTAATTAATGCGAATTGTATGTTAATTATAAATGTATGTTAGTTACAAATTAAATCAACTTAAATTAATGCTAATTTTTGAAATTTGCATTAATTTCATGGTACGTTAATTTCCTATAACTTATTATTGCTCTTGTTTTCATCAGAAAATACCCAAATACCATAAACACACACATATTATAAGGCACACCCTCATATAAACTGCACCTGCAGATAAGCCGCACCCTTACACCATACCCTACAGGTGTTTGGTTGGTGACACAAATTTTGGTAAAAAAAGATTTTCTAAAGAAATCAGACAAATGAAAAGTTGATTGATTCTGCATTACATATTTTATGTAATACCTACAATTTAATTAAGGGTATTCACAGGTATTACTTCTGCACATCTTTTCTGAGTCTGGACACTCATTTTTGAAACCCAAAGTCTGCTTGGATTATATTATTATGGAGGCTGGATTTTCAGTATAGTAAAGAAAGACAGGGAATATAAAGCATTGCTGCAGATAAAGTCCCCTTCTAGATTGTCTTCTCTAACTTAACAAGACGCTCAATGAGCATACACTCGGGCATTATTACAAATTGAGAAGGAAAAGGAATCGTAAAAATCGTACTTCAAAACTTCATCAAAGCAAATAGGCCATCATCAACGCCACGGACTAAGCAAGTTCAATGTACGAAATTCGGGGTTAACTCCGAGTCGAACGTATAACACTTTTATGTTTCCAACTTGAAGGAAAGAAACGCTCCTCTCACATATGTCACACACGCTGTGATTAAAGATTAAAGCCCATACTAGTTACTCGCTAGTTTAAATTCTCTCTCCTTTGCTTCGTTTGCTTCGCGATAAATACGCTAAAGTTACACCATACCAGAAGTACATAATAGACACAGGAGATACATACAGTACAACAGAGGAACCTAGCTACACGAATATTGTACTGTATGTATCTCCTGTGTCTATTATGTACTTCTGGTATGGTGTAACTTTAGCGTTTTTATCGCGAAGCAAACGAAGCAAAGGAGAGAGAATTTAAACTAGCGAGTAACTAGTATGGGCTTTAATCTTTAATCACAGCGTGTGTGACATACATGTATGTGAGAGGAGCGTTTCTTTCCTTCAAGTTGGAAACATAAAAGTGTTATACTTAAAACTCTCTCTTTGATATAGAAAAATTCTATTTTTAACAGCATTAACACAATAAAAAATATAAACAGAATGTAAACAAGGATTGACTTCATTTTCGCCTCAGATTTGTGTTCTTCTTGATGCGATTTCAAAGTTGTTTTCTCACCTTTGGATTTGTCCATGTTGGAATCACACTTCTGAATCAGTACATCTGGCTTCAAGTTGTGGTATACATGCTTGGCTAGGCAGTACTCAGTTGAGTTCACATTTAAGTCAACATTAGAGTTCATTTGTATTATAGTTCTTGAGTTCATTTGATTTGCTTTTGAGCTCGAGTTCAATTGATTACCTTTTGACTTTGAGTTCAATTGATTTGCTTTTGATGAGTTCATGTAAAGGCCCTGTCGAAAACGCTCAACATCTTTTAGAGTGGGCCCACACGAATCGGCGTATGCGTTTGTATGTGAGAGCGTATTTAAGAGGAACTGATGGATGGCTTGCCTTGGATACAACATAATTTCTCTTCTGCACAGGTCAACTGCTTCTTTCACTTCTAGTCGTCGAATACGATCACTTAGCACTATCAGTATCTGCCCTGAGCGAACAATACTTCTATTTTACATGTTTGTGGCGCCATGAATATGCAACCTCAAGTATATAAATAGGCTATTAAAACTACTTTGGCATGAACCCAAATTTCGGACATTGAAAGTTTTGAAGTACGATTTCTACGATTTCTTTTCCTTCTGAATTTTTCAAACGTCGAATCGAATAAACATCCATCATTATATATCTGAGAAATGTGTTTCGTTTTACTGCCGGATACTTTTTAAACGGTTTTTCACGGCGCGTGACGACAGTCAGGCAGCAAGCAAAGCGAGATTAGCTATCAAAACAAAATCTACTGAAAAATCAAACCCTTGCTCTCTAGCTTCAGAGACATAATACGAAGCTGCTCCGGCAGTAACGGGTTATTAATGACATGTTGCTTTCAAAACTAAGATTCATAATCTACTTGAGTCCTGTGTGTCGTTTGTTTTTTCTTATCTGCTGAGTAATCTTGAAACTCGATACGATTAAATACGTCGCATACTTTCTTCATTCTTTGACCGAACAAAACTACGACTACCGAAAAACCCATTTTATAACTCGGGCTTCCTTCGGAAGGGCCCGAGTAATAATAATTATTATCTAATGTATATTATTATCTACAATAAATCATTGTGTGTGCTTTCAGGTACTTCTGCATTACTTGCACAACATCCTAAAGTTGTAGGGACTCCACATCTGGGTGCCAACACAGTGGAGGCCCAAAAGCGAGTTGCTGAGGAGATTGCTCAACAGTTTGTAGATGCTGCTAATGGCAAACCGTTGATTGGCATTGTAAGTAGGTTTCTATATGGTTACTGTACGTTACAGTGATTGAATGAAAAAGCCAGAGAAGGGATTCAATATTTGGCTTGTGGGTTTATTGATGTGGGATACTGAAGAAAGCCAAATTTTAAATGCAGAGTAGGGGATGCCCATATTATAAAGTGGTGGAGATACTCATTGGTAATTTTGAAAATAACTCCTAAAAGGTATCAGAATCTCAACCTCGTGGACGTGGCAACCACTAATTTTTATCTGAAAATATACCAATTCTAAATCCAAATTAGTTTCCAGACATATAATTATTTTGTTGTATTTATAAGCAACCAGAAGATACCATGATAACTCCAACAGTACCAAAACTAATTTCAACCCCTAAATGGTAGTAGAACTAACTATCCGGTAGTAACAAGGTACCAAAAGGGGGGGGGGGGGGGGGGGGGGGGGGGGGGGGGTGATCATGCTTCACGTGCCATTTTTTCGTAAATTCACGACTCAAAAGAATCATTTAAGCCATTTCACACACGTCTTTCTTGAAAATTCACGGATCACGGTTTTATCTTTTGTTTATCAAGTGTTTTTTCACGATTCACGTACGCGCCATTTTTGGAACAAATCATGCATCGCGTGTAACCCCTTTGCTACCCTGTAGTAACCCTGTCACTTTTATATGGGGAGCCACCACTACCATCCCATCCCTGCAGGTGTATGTAGGTAGAGTGATAATCATTTTATTGTATTCATTGTACAGATGATGTTAAATTATGTCTCACCAGGTCAACATACCATTTGATTTATGTGAAGCTCTTAAGCCGTCATCTCTTGTTGAGTTAGGGAAAGGCATGGGGAAGGTGGCAATGACACTTGCCGGTGGTGATGTTACCAAGGTAACAGTCGTTACTCATGGACCAGAGATGAAATGCCATCGCTACCTTGCTGCAGCAGCTTGCATTGGAATACTATCAAAGCCTGGGTTAAATCTTGTGAACTCTATGGCTCTTGCAAAGGCCTCTGGGATTGAGGTACAGTTTGAACGTCACTAATTAAAATATCTTTGTATGAATGTAAAAACTATAGCACTGTCTGTCGCAGCACAGGTCATAGACCTTTTCACGGATAGACCAGAAATAGCCGAATGCAATGCATTGTGGACTATATTCGGTACAAACACAACAATCTGAGCGCCATTTTGGATCAAAGAACGCCGGAAGAACATAAACAAACTCACTTCATCATGCCTCAGTGTACCGTGATGGGCTGCAATAATGACACGAGATATCGAGAAAGGTTCGTTTTATTATTTTTCTTCGTTTCTTTGTGTATAACGGCAATTTGAATAGCATAAAATGAAAATTATACGTGGTACACCGTATAATGTAGTTACTAGAGATTACTATATTTTACTAATGTTAGATGGGTCATTATGCCACATGTCAGGAGTATTTCGTGTCATTATTGCAGCCCATATGGCGCCTGGATTGTTGTGTGTGTGCCGAATCTAGACCAGAATGCACTCCGTTCAGCTACTTCCAGTCTATCCGTGAAAAGGTCTCTGACTCTGCACGTGTTCAGTTTTTCAGTCATGAAATCTGCTCTATTCAGTTGGTGTATGGTGGTAAAAAGTATGATGATCGTAATGGTGGTGATAAGGGTGGTAGGCATCATTGGTGATGCTCTGATGATGGATGGACACGATGTTTGGTGATGGTGATGACGATGTGAGAATAAGGATATTGCTGATAAAGATGATGCTGATCATTGTGGTAATGCCGATGATGACAAAGATTGCAATACTGTAACAATTTATTGCAGATGTGCATGTATATACATGTAGCTAATTGTACAATCGTTGTCGGGTTGAAAATCATGAAAGCTATGACCAAAAGGAATTCTGGGAAATTAAAACTCTCAAATAACACCATCAAATCATCGGCCTTTTTATCCAGACTTGTAGGATCTTAGTTAAATAGCTCATATATATTTTAATATTAATAATAATACTTTATTAATTTTCAAAAATATGAGAACATTGAATATATCTGCATGTAATGTGGCTCATGAACTGATTTCCCATCCATCCTTGCGGTCTCAGCTTCTATGATTTATGATTTTCAACCTGACAACGATTATGCAATTAAGTATACAGCTAATTCAGAAAACGTTGTCGGCGATCGACTTCAAGCCTACGCGACTAGACCGAAAGGGAGTATGGGTAGATATGATAATCGGCTTGCATGCTTTTGGTATTTGGCGACAATGGCAGGTGAATCTGTAAATGTATGCCTACGCATTTTAAAACAAGGAAACAGAATCAGATGGTGAACAAAATGTCAAGGAAGTTGAGGATTCTGTTGTGTTTTTAAATAAAATTTTAGTTGAAGTTCGCGTGCTCCACGCTGGAATGTCATTATATAATTTACATAAACTCATGCATGTTGGATATTAATTAACTCGAACGTTTACAATAACTTCAGAATATTGGTCTTTTCCAGTGAAATACTCCATAATTTTCGACTGCTAGTATTTCAAGAGCTCAGGCGTGCATCATTTTCATATAGAACATAGAAAGCCATCTTCTATTTGTGAAATGATTCATATTCCGTGAGAGACGTTCCTTTTTGATAGTGTATTTATAGAAGCATTGATATTTATCCATAATCCTTTTCGGTCTAGTCGCGTAGGCTTGAAGTCGATCGCCGACAACATTTTCTGAATTAGCTGTATACTGGTAGTTAAGTGCTGGTGATGGCACAGTAATTAGATTATTGAACAAATAAATCCCTTTTATTGTAAAGCATCCACAAATAAAGTCTTCATTCCAGTACTTTATCTATTTCATCAGGTGAAGACAACTCACCACAATCAATCAAATCCACAATACTCTAGAAGCTTGTCAATCCACATTCATGGCAAGAATGGTGAGGTGAACATTACTGGTAGTACCATTGGACAAAACATCCCTGTACTTACCCAATATAAACAACTTAGCTTTAGCAGTCCAGTGCCACTTCTAGACACATTTTTAATATTTCAATGTCAATCCAATGCTATGGTAGTGTTCTAAGCTTTTACCCCAATTAGAGTCTAGTAGTGTCAAGGGTTTTGTAACTGCTAGCAATGATAAGGAATGTATCGGCATTATTAGTACAAAATGTGATGTCAGCCATGATGTTGGTAGTGATCTGGCTGGTGCTAGAATATTTCCACAGATTTCCTTTTGATTTAACAGATTTACAATATCATCTCATATTAATTGTGTCAAGTATGGCGGTACTTTTAGGAGTTATGGTCATTCATACAATTAAATAGGTGATTATTAGATTTTATTACTTATAATTAACAAAAACACATCTGCCAAATGTTGACAACCTAAATATAGCAGTGCTACGACTTGTTCTCTGAAGACAAGTAGTGACACCGTTGCAGGGTTGTCCAAAGAAACTGTCAACTGTATGGTGCATTTGCCAGCTGGCTATTCTGAGCCATGTCAGCTATTCTGAATGATGGTTTATGCCTTGTCACAACCCTATAATAAATTATTATTGTGTAAAGGAAACCTCCAATGTTCATTCAAGTATCCAAGCTGATCACTCAGATGAAACCAAATAAAGATCCATCTTGATAAAAATGTATTCTTGATTATTACCTCACATTGATAGTCGAGTCTGGATCCATGGAGGCCGCCATCTTGAATTGTGATGCATTTACTCAGGCTTTTAAGTCTCGAGTCAGTGCACTTTATTCACAAACACCAATGAGAACATGAAAATATGTTGCATTGGACAATTTAGGTTCTTCTCTGACTTTAGGCTAATCCTGATCAATAAATGCATCTTTTGTCAAGAAGTTGTCAGTACTGCATGTCTGAATCAACTCAAAACTGGAGAGTATTCCAACTCAATAATATAAAGGTTTAAATAGCTGTTAGTAACATGTACATACTTTTTTTCCATTTCCCCCTCCCTCTCTCTCCTCCTTTCCCCACTGTTTGCAATGGTATTGTCTAAAAAATATTGCTAACTCTTTTATTTGTCACTAAAATTTTACTTTATAATATATATAATTATACACCTATTCCAAAAATTGTTGTCCCCGCCGAAAGCAATTAGCAAGAAGCTGACGACCGCAAAGGGCATTGGGACTTTCTCCTTATTCATTTATTCATCCGTAGACATTTTAACAACATGCATTTTCAAATGGCCGAATAGTTCCAAATGATCAATGAATGATTGCTATTCAACGCTCGTGGGGATAACTTCTCAAGTACCACGGATAAATTAATTAATTAGGAGATTCCCAAAGTCCTTTGCGGTCGTCAGCTTGTTGCTTGTTGCTTTCGGCCCGGACAACGAAATTTGGAATAGGTGTATAAGCGGCCACCCTCTATTAAGCGGTCACTCTATTAATTGCCCTATACCATTATGACGCAACGGCTTATTTATGAGGGGGACAGAATCGTGAAGAACAATCCCGGAAATTGGTCCCCATACTTACTATAAACTTGACCTTTATTAAGCAGTCACCTCTATTAATTAAGAGGTCAGTTGGCTATTTCCGAGTGTGACTGCTTAAAATATTGTTTTTCGACTGTAATACAATAATTATTTACATTTGATTGGACTGATTAGTGACCCCCAGGGCAAAGGAGCGAAAACAGCAACTTGTGGAATCAGTCTAGATAACACTTGATCAGCAGTAAAAAATGTGATTGAATTTCCCAATTTGTACAAAATCTTTGCAAGAACATTGCTACTTTTGTCATTTGATGTTGATTCTTGCATTGTCTTCTATATGGCCGTGTAGCCTTTCTTTGGTTGCAAAGTATGCCCACATGTATAACAAAACAATACTGAATATACCACACCATCCTGAAAGTAGATTGAGAAGTAACTGAGTGCTGCATAGACCTTTTCACGGATAGACCGGAAGTAGCTGAACGAAGTGCATTCTGGTCTAGATTCGGCACAAACACGACAATCAAGGCGCCATATGGGCTGCAATAATGACACGAAATACTCCTAACATGTGGCATAATGACCCATCTAACATTAGTAAAATATAGTAATCTCTAGTAACTACATTATACGGTCTGCCACGTATAATTTTCATTTTATGCTATTCAAATTGCCGTTATACACAAAGAAACGAAGAAAAACAATAAAACGAACCTTTCTCGGTATCTCGTGTCATTATTGCAGCCCATCACGGTACACCGAGGCATGATGAAGTGAGTTTGTCTATGTTATTCCGGAGTTCTTCGATCCAAAATGGCGCTCAGATTGCTGTGTTTGTGCCGAATATAGTCCACAATGCATTGCGTTCGGCTACTTCCGGTCTATCCGTGAAAAGGCCTATGTATATAACCGTGATATATAATAACCATTTATTATATTGTTTGTCAAAGAACGCACGAAATATGCACAAGAATGCATAAAATATGGGACCGTATTTTGGGTAGTTACTTCAAACTGGCTTTCGAATATTCATTAGTCGGCTAAGCATCTAATACGGCTGTGAATTTTTACTTGTCATGTATTTTGGTGAGCCTTTAAAAAATACACAGCAGTGTATTAGATGCTTATAGCCAACTACCGGTAATAACCTCTGTGTATATTAACCATAACTGATTCTTGGTTAATGATGAGTCTGCCTTAATTTATCCTGTTCTACTTGAAATAATATCATTGTATTGGATGATAGAGTGTAAATATTATATCCATGAAATAGTTAACTGTTTCATGGATTACGTGTGAGCACTCTAACAAATTGAAACAGTTGATTGATAACATTGTAGAATCTCAAGGAATATTATTGTTAATCTGAATGGCAACTGCTTCAACATTGCAGTAATACAGGCCCATCTAGGTCTAGAAACAACCAATCATTCAACCACAGGCAGCCCAATCATTGCTTGCATGCGTGTGTCTTTTTATGGGTTTCCTGTAGTATTACATGTGTGCTCAATACCATAGGAAACCCACCAAATAAAGATGTGTGCATACAAGTATTTATTTGTAATAATTATATAATAAGTAGGTAGCATCAGAAGCAATGGTTGGGCTGCCTAGCTGTGATTCAACCAGTCGAGATGAAGGTTAGGGCTTGTTTGCAATGGTTGGCATTAGATTCCATCCCTCAAAGCCACCTTGGACTGATAGAACAATAGAACGATGCAGTAACACAATAGATTCGTTCTATTGTTTCACAGGTCGGCTAAGGCGGGTTTGAGGGATGGAATCTAATGCCAACCATTTGCAATACAGCTATTTGATGGGCCATTGATATCAAGGCAATTATTTAGCAGATTTGATGTTTATCATAGACTGTACATTCAGTATGTACCTTAACGAGATAAGGAAAGTCCATCCAAAATGATAAATGGGGGATCATTTCTCTTCCTCTGGCACCCTTGGCAAGTCTATTGAATATCACTCCTCCAATCAGATATACCAGTACAACGCAAAGAAATCTGAAAGTACAGACTGAAGCTATCTTAAGTTGATAACCAAAAATTACTTTGACCAAAAATAACTCAGCACCTTCTGCAGTCCCTTCACTTTTATACCTGAGTACATTTGTAGCCCCACCAGTTTTATTTTGAGTACACGCACATACTTTTATTTTAATTTATAAGTACAATACTTACATCAATATAATTAGTAAGCCTGTACTCGTAGAGGAATATGAAGGGACAGTTACACATCTACCTGGACAAGCACACTGTGAGTGCAGTGTTGTATTCTAAATAAAAAAGACTTGTTAGAATAAGCCTGCACAACCTGCATCCGAATAAACTCTATTCCAACAAAATATGGTTAATTCTTCACTGTGGTACAGTGTTAATAGCCCACATGTTGATAGCAAGATGTACATATAAATTATGCATCTATATTGGTACCTGCCCCTTTCAGAGTACATGTAAGTATAAGAGCACATGCACGAGTAACCCGCCTCTTTCATAAAAAAATAGATCCCCATATAACTGTCCAACTATTAGTCTCTCCCATGCTCCCTCCATCTGACCAGGTTCTTTTTTTTTCAGTTCCCACCCCATCCTCCCTTTTCACTTGCTTTCATCTTACCCTGCAGCATTGTCATTGTCATTCTTATTTAGCAAGTGTGAAAGGGAATGTCATCAATAGAATACTATATCAGCAGCTTCCATGATGGGGAGAGACCTGGGCTGTCCAGGAAGATATACGTACAGAGTACCCCAGGCTAGGGAAAATTTTTTGAACTTTGTTTGAAGTTTCAAGGACTCTGAGCAGGGGATCTTGACCCCATCATAAGAGCACTTTAACTTATAATTACCCCACCCCTAAAACTGTGCATTTATACTCACAAAATTGTTATGATCATAATCAGAGGCAATAGGATCTAAAACACCCTGGTATTGGTTTGGATCACAGTGTAAAACTATGGCAGTCTTGAGTCTGAAACAATAAATTTAATAATAATAATAATGCTTTTTTCAGACAGTTTAACGATTTGAGAAACTGACTGAAGACTTTTTATATATAAAATTAAACTCCAATTAGTATAATATCATGGATATGATATCATGATGTGTGGCCAGGGATACCACAGGAACTCCAACCATCTGGGTTCAACATGCACAAACCTTGTGTAATGGTATAATGCGTAAATGCCCAAATATCAAAACACAGATTAAACCCTAGTTTTCCAGGCATTTAACAAGAAATAAGCCTTATTGCCAAGCAGCTAGAAAGTGACTTATTGAAAATGGACCACAGGAACCCCAACCGTCTGGGTTCAACAGGAACTTCAACCAACTTTGAAAAAGTAATGGTGAGCTGTACCTTGGATTGGACTGTACTCCATACTGCAACACACATGATGGTTTTAATGTCTTGGTGGTCAGTACACATTCCATCAATTCTTGATCTCCTATGTCTCTGTCTATGATGCCTGACCCAAAATGTTCTATTCGACACACCTGAAGATGGAATTTAAGTAACCAGGCAATGTAATAGGTATTAACTTGTTGAGAAGGTATGGAGGGTAGCCCAGGGGGTACACCCTTTGGTAGGGGTGATCGGTGGCAGTCGGTTTTGAAAACGACCCCTAAAAGGGGAGGGTAGCTTAATATACATGTACATGTAGGTGGGCCATAATTATTTGAGCTGAGAAACGCTAATTAAGCCATACAGTCACTCATGCACAAGCAGCTACAAAATGTAAGGTAACCAAGACAACCTAGCCATGGGTCAATCCCCGGCACCTGCAGTTACACCTGAATTTGATAGTGGAATCTTGACATACTTTCCTTGTTGGGATTGAAGGAGTGTGGGTCACAAGGGCAAACACATCATGCCTGACAACTGCCAGTGCACATGGGTAAATAGCTAGCTAATCTCATTATACGCAGGCTGGCAACTGGCCTACACAGCTACATGCAATGGCAATTAAATATGGACAAACTCATTAATTATTCAGGCTGACAGCTGGCCTGCATAGCTATATATCTCCCAGTTATCTTTTATCAAAAATAATTTCATAAAAAAAACACTTCCTTACTGCATTTTAGCATGATTGTCATTTTTTTATCTTCCATCCGCTTTCTTTGTTTTCTTTCATTCCTCAAACTTTGTGCAATATATTATAGGGGCATCAGTTGAAACACATGGATTTGAATTACTTACAGACACATTTCCACAGCTTCTCAATGCAGGTGCTTGATGACTACTTGTTTGCTTGAATGTCCATGGGACACAGGGACTCCATAAATATGTTAAAGATGATCGGGAGTCGTTTACACCAGATCCACTGACATTAAATCTAATGCAAAAAGCAAAAATCGAAACATAAGTTAAGGTGATTGAGGTCCCTGTTTTGCGCATGACATTGAACATGAAGTTCTTCATTTGCCAGGCTGGGTTTTTCATTCATGAAATGATAGTCAGAGTAACAAATTTTCCACCCACAACAAAACGTCACTTTTTCTCCACCTTTCATTTTGAAGATACATTTACACTAATAGATATAGATATTTTTTTCAAAATACACCCCATTCCCCTTCCCCCTCTGTGTTGCTCTAGCTCCTATAAGAGATATAAAGAGAACTGTATTCACCCTCCCCCTCCCTTCTCTACCCCTCCCCCCTTTGAGTCCTCCCCCTCGAAAACTCCCCTTCCCCCTTGAGTCTTCCCCTCCCCTCAAGTCCTCCCCTCCCCCTCGAGTCCTCCCCTTCCCCCTTGAGTCCTCCCCTTCCCCCTTGAGTCCCCCCTCCCCCCTTGAGTTCTCCACTCCCCCTTGAGGCCTTCACTTCCCCACCCTCCCCCTCGAGTCCTCCCCTTCCCCCTTGAGTCTTCCACTCCCCCTTGAGGCCTTCCCTCCCCCCCCCCCCCCGAGTCCTCCCCTCCCCCTCAAGTCCTCCCCTCCCCATGGGTCCCCCCTCGAGTCCTCCCCTCCCCCTCAAGTCCTCCCCTCCCCATGGACCCCCCCTCTAAGTCCTCCCCTCCCCCATGGACCCCCCCCCCCTTCAAGTCCTCCCCTCCCCATGGACCCCCCATTGAGTCCATCCCTTTGAGAGCATGGAGCATTCTGAATTTGACCTATATACCATCTATTTTTACACCAATATCATTGCCTCAGCTCACTTGAACGCTTCGTTGTAAACAATTACCGTCCAGCAAGAAAATGGACGATATCTGTTGACGGGACGTCTGGCTGTTAAAGTTGTTAATAATTAATTGCCATAATTTGAGGCAATTGTGGCGCAAAATCGAGAAAGGTGACCCCTCTTCATTGCAATTCAACGAGTTTCGCAACTCATAGCCATTGGTGTAAATAATAATAAAGTTAATTTAACCTTGGCTTATCATCGGAACCGCGAAGACTCCATAGATTAATCACTCCTTCATCTGTAGTACAACGGCACGAATCTAGCTTCGAGCATCTCTTGATTGCTGCATTGTACTTGTAGAAAGTACTCAAAGAAAGAACTAGGAGTTGGAAATATGCAATCGTATCCACAGGCAGCCCAACCATTTCATCTGAGTAGTGCTCATCTGAGTACGTTTATAGTATGTGTGCGAGCGAGCGTTTGTTTTTGATGGGTTTCCTGTGGAAGAACGCTCGAGAGGTTTTTTCCAGGAACAGTCACGTGACTATGTCAATCAAAACATTTTAAAAACAAAGAACCTGCCAAAATATTAAAGCAATCACTGCAAGTTTTAGAATTGAGGCAAAGACGGCATTTTAAAATTTATGTCAAAAAATATTAAACAAAGTGATATGACTGGCAAGTCATGCCAGTTTTACCCATCTCGTTTTACCTGTAAAGACTCTTTTCATTTTTGCCATCCTCGCTGTGCTACTGTTAATTTTTTTGCTTGACATGGTCACTGGCCTTAATGTCTCGGGAGAATCGTCCCATTTTTTTTCTTTTTTCGAGTTTTATTTTTCGTCTTTCCTTTCAATGATACGGGAGGGATGGGACCCCAGGGGGGGTACTCAGGGGTATCAGTGACGGGGAGGTGCGAATGAGGCCAAACATTTTAACCCAAAAAAAGTCCATTACGCGAAAACAAGACCCCAAAAAAGTCCAACGGCCCAAAATCGTAACCCCAAAAAAGTCCAATTTTTCTCCGCATAAAATCGAGAACGGTAGGATATCATTTTTATCAACCCCAAAAAAAGTCCTTGACAAAATCTTAATATCAAAAAAAGTCCACCAGAAAAATGAAAACCCAAAAAAAGTCCCAAGCCGCGAATTTCAAACCCAAAAAAAGCCTTCGCACCTCCCCGTCACTGATACCCCTGAGTACCCCCCCTGGGGATGGGACCGTGACCAAAACCAAGGAGCCAAGATCAGCCAAAGGTCTGGAGTTCGAGTCTCACATGAGTCGATGATTTAGTTCTTTTCTTTTTTTAGGGCTTCCTTTTTTTCGCTATTTTAGTGCTAAATTCTGGGAATCAATATTTGGTACATCTTTCTGCATGAGCTGGTATTGTCGACTGTGGAAATTACTTGTGTATGACGATAGAAATAAGTTTTTAGGTTTCACATTAGACTTTCTCAAAGTTCGTTTTCCCTCTTTTTTCGTCGCTCGCTATGAAAAGTGTGGTCGACTTGTGGGCAAGTCTGAGTTTACTCTTCCTGAAGAAATGGTTGGGCTGCCTGTGTCATTCTAATTATAATAATGTGAGATAATGTGCATAAATTAGTAGGGAACGCCTGCTGGTTTATTGCGCAGCCAAAAAAAAATGAACAAGCGAGAACGTTAACACATTTAAAAAATTTATATCCTTTTTTTAGTATCTTTAACCAACTATATTCTAAAATATGTAGATTCAAGAGTCTGGCGACCTCGTGGAAGTCCTAGCGGGTAAATATTCACGAGTTACCGTACTTTGTTTATGCTCAGGCCAGGGTTGTTTAACTAATTTATGGCCACCGCAAGCGACCACAATGGCCGACATTCCTTGGATGTCCTTGTTGTTGGAGCGGGAATCTCTGGTCTTTGTGCGGCATATGACATTCTCAAAGAAAGAAAAGATTCAAGAGTCGTTGTTTTAGAAGCTAAAGGTATTTCATGAAGGGTGTTTATATTAAAAAGAACAGCTTTATAACTATAAGCTTATAAGCTTACTGTATTCATGAGTTTAATTATGTATGATTTTTTGCATATCAGGCTTATCTGTTTATTTTGAAAATCGATTACATATGAAGTGGATAGTGGGATGTTTCAGTATTTTGTGGTTTGAGCTTCGCATTTGCGAGTTATAAAGGTTTGAAATCGTGATATGCTAATTCGGTGACGTCGACGCAGGCATTTGCTGTAAATTATTTTTATTTTTTCAAGTAGCACTCTTTTCTAAACAAGACGCTCAATGAGCGTACACTCGGACATTTATGACAATGACAATGACAGTTGCGTGACTAGGGAGACTATGTGTCGGTGAGATAAAGATCTCCGAATCGTCCGTCTTCAGTACATGTACGTACTTCGAACGTCCAGTTGAGGTTGCATATTCATGCATATGGTCAGATGGTTCTGATAAAGTTTTTCATTTGTTGTAATGAAGGTGCATTTGTTTTTGTTATAAATGAAACGACATCTTTCAGAGTGGGCCCACACGAATCGGCGTATGTTTTTGTATGTGAAATGAGCGTGTTTAAAGCCCGTGTTTTATCGGCCATAAAGATCCGAGCCGCCGGCTTCAGATATATTTTAATCAAGCTTGTTGATGTTGTTGACCGGCCCTTTCAAAAACACTCGAGATCTCAACTGCTTCTTTCTCGACACAGCACTTCTAGTCGATGGGTAGTCGTGGAACGTGATGATTTTTAACGATGACCCAAGAGCAAACTATTTGACCCATTTGAGCATAGAATTACTTCATTACGTGTTCGGATATCATCGCCCCAGTTTTCAGCCAATCGAAAACCTGAAACAGATATGCCTGACCGATACGATCACATTCTTCACATTTTGTGTACCATGAAAAAAAAAAAAAAAATTAAAAAAAAAGAGCGCCTTTTCTAACTCGGACTTCCTCTGAAAATGGGGGTGAGTAAATAGAAAAAAAGTTTAACATCATTTATATAAGTTGTAGAAAAACTTTTTGCCAGATTAAAAATGTCAGTAATTTGCACAAATGCACTTTTGTATAATAAATGATCGATGCCTGGTTGACGGCACCGAAAAAACAAGGGGGGGACAAGGGTATTTTTGGGTAGGGGTGTGCCGCGGACACCTCAAAACCCTCACCCTATCCCAGACCTTAAAATTTTGATTTTCCATACCCTATCCCAGATTGAAAGCGTGCTAAAGGGATATGTAAACTGATAGTGACTGATAGTGGCGTTATTTCGGAAACCATACCCTATACCAGACCAAAACGTACCCCGTCCTAGACTAAAAGTGCAAAAATGATACCCTATTCTTCACCCCCCCCCCCCCCCCCCCCCCCCCCCCCGGGCCGAAATAGCATATATAACACGATTTCAAACCTCTATAACTTTCAAATAGGAAGCTCAAATCACAAAATACTGAACCGTCCCACTATTCACTTCATATGTACTCGATTTTAAAAAGAAAATAATAAGCCTGATATGCACTTTAATAAATATTGAGAGGTTCATACAAAGTCTCAAAACTCAGAAAGTTTTATTTAAAAAGCATAGTACTTATACTGAAAAAATTATACTAATTTAAAAGCTATATAATGACGGTATTAATTAACTTAATATATGCATGATAGAGTCGTTTTCGTGTGAGTGGGAAACCTACGGTACGGAGTTACGGTCACGGTACGGAATCGAAGACATTGTATTCAACCAATCACAGTGCGCAAAATCATCGCTCAACCAATCAGAATGCTTGGATACGGCATGATGATGGCGCGATACGGTCACGCTATGGCACGAACCGTACCGTAGCTACTTCCCACTCATACGAAAACGACTCTATGATTGTGCAGTGGTCTGAGATTCCAGGTGAAGGTCTAAACATTTTAATTACTTTCATTTAGATCGTATAGGTGGAAGGCTGGACTCAACACAACTGAAAACTGCAAATGGTGTAGACACATGGGATGTTGGTGGGCAATGGGTTGGACTGTGAGTGCAGTAATTAACTTTTAAATGTACCTTGAGCACACATATACCACAGGTAACCCACATGCCACAAAAATCCCCTTTCACCTTATACATACATTGAATTGGCAAGGCTAGAAGTATCTCTAATTTAATATTGTTCAGGAATTCCTTCCTTCCTTCCTTTCACTCTTTCTTCCATTGAAGAAATATGAAATGCAGCCACAGATGCTGTGTGCTTTTAGTTCATACATGGTGGGGACTGTATGATCAGAACACAAGAGTATGTAATGTACATTTGCTCTAAAACTGCACACTGTCAGCACAGCAGACAGGTTTTCTATTTCTTTTATAAAATACATTATTATGATTTTAAGGTAAGTTTTCAATGTTGGTCGCGACAGAAATGTTGGAATATATATATATGCACATGCGTACTGTGTGCACCCAGCACTAGCCGAGTTGGCTATCAGCCATGTACAATGAGATTGAGTGGAATAATATTGTTTTATTATATAGACAACCACAGAACATCTCCAACTTTCTCTACTCATGGTAATAATGAGCTGAGCCTACTAGTAGAGTAGCCAATCAGAGCGTGCGCTTGCTCGTATCTAGTTGTAATGTCTACAGTATATAATAAAGTACACTGTATAAACAAACCAGGAAAATGAAAAGAGACAAAATTTATAGAATTGTAAATCATCTAAATGAAAAAAAAATGATTTGTGATTTTTTGAAGAGAACAAAAAGACATCATGTGTTTATTGGAAGAGCTTGGAGTAGAGACGTATGAACAGTGGTATGTTGGAGACAAGATCATACAACTTGGAGATGGAGCCTTGAAAAAGTACTCTGGTGGTTATCCATCAGTGTCGTACTTGTCATTACTAGACATATACTTACTTAATAATAAAGTAGGTCATTACTTATTTGCATAAAATGTAAAGTTCTATTGAGGCTCCTGCTGTGATTTTATTTTATTTTATTATTTTATTTTATTTTATTTTTTAATAATGAGAACTAAGGAAAATTTAATGTTGAATTGTTTGCTGCCCTCGACAGAGTGACACTCACTCTATCTGGGAAACAAATCCTTGGTCATTGCCATAATGTGCAGATGTGCATTGGCCATTGTAAGGAGTTTTCAATAATAATAAATGTATCCATGCGGGCTGGTGGCAGAGTGGGACAAAAACTCAAAGCCATTAAAGAGAGTTGGCCATTAGTATAATGTACAATGTTTATTAGATAGACAAGCTTTGCTCTATGGTACCACTGGATGATCCAAGTAAATGTCTGCATGCTGACGAATGGGATGGAATGACTGTGGAATCGTGGATCAAGCAACATGCCTGGACAACAGGTACAAGTTTCACCATGCCTGCATGCATTCCTTAATTAAGGAAGATTTTAAAAACCTTTACACTTTACGCGAGTGAGTAACCACTTGAAAATAAAATTAATATATTCATGCCACTGTGTAATATATTCCACTATATATTTAGCCAAAAAAATCATTACATAGTGTGATGTAATGTACAACAATGCTGACAAATGATAACTGTACGTACTTGCCTGGGGAAATGTGGAAACATGGTGAGAAATTATGAGTAAATGTTTTTTTTACAGCTAATTTATGGCTATAATTAACTCTAATTATTATGGATTAAGGATGGCTTAGTTGGTTTAAGTGCACAGCCTTCTAAGTGAGAGATGCCTGGTTTGAATCTTCATGATCATGACCTCACATCCATGTTACGACTTCCCTAGATAATCCGTGTAGCTCAGTGCAGTTTATAAATTAAAATACCCATAAAACGGAGCACTGATGGAGGGAGGGGAGTAAAGTGTTCACCATCGGCCTCAAGTTTATTAGTAGTACTATTACGAGTCACCGATGTTAAATAAGAAGGTTTACCGACTTTACTTTATGTTATTCCTGCAGCTGTCATTGAGATGATAGAAATTGCAGTGGGCTGTATCTTTGGAGTTACGACTGCACAAATGTCTCTGCTCTTCTTCTTGCACTATGTGAAGAGTTGTAGTGGCTGGAAGTTTTTGGTTGAGTCTGGAGTGAAAGATGGGGCACAACAATTTAAGATAAAGGTGGGATATACATTGCTGTGTGCATTTTATCTCAGGTTGCAATATCGGACAAATTATTCGCTTCTTCTGTAAACAGCCTTTGCTGGCTCGGCAATAAACAGCCTGCAGAATCATGAACCTGAACTTTTATGCTTTATGCGAACCATTAGTCAATCCGCACACTCTGATTGGCTGAAAACTGCTTTATCAGAGAACGGAGCATGGTTTGATGACACCATTTTTCGGCTGTTTTGTTTACAAGTATACACAATTAGGAAAAGACCAAAATACAGAAGAAAACAAACCTGTGCACTTGATGGCGTAACTGGCGTTAGTAGCGCGCACACTTCAACGAAAATTTTATCCAAAAACATCACTGAGAATTAATCCTCAAAGTTCTTGCCATTTTTTCAACATTCTTCTTTTTTTTCATCAAAAATCCATAGTTTCTATATAATAAAGCAAATAGAACAGCTTCAACCATGCTCCATTCAGTAATAAAGCACTTAAGAAGTGCCGAGAGCACTCAAGAAGTAGGGAGAAACACTCGCCTATGGCACATCATTGTTTCTCCCTACACTTCTTTCATGCTCTCGTCACTTCCTAATTAGTGCTTTATTACTGAACGTAGCACGGTTAAAGCTGTTCTATTTGTTAAATATGAAAGGGTGTGGTCAAGGACAATGTCCGTGACCTGGGCTCAGATTTTTCTTGACGATACGCTACAGATTACTTTACGAACTATTAATACCGAGTGACAAATTACTTTGTAATGTCAGTGACCTCTGATCATAATCTATCAAATTCTCTGATAGAATGTGGCTGTAGAAATTCTCCTTGGGGCCACTTACCGGTACACTGTTTTGCACTTCATTTAATAATTAAATAATATGTTTTCAGGGAACTGCACATAACATGACTAAGATTTTGGCAGAAAGAATTGGATGGAACAAAATACGACTTGGGCAACCAGTAATCTCAGTAAGACAAGTAAGAATATAAAGTTTTTAATTACTATAAATTCAAATCTTAATATCTGTACAATTTCTAGCTGCTCATAGAATTTTACAATCAAACTTTCATTGAACAATGCCATTTACTGTTTCATGTTCCTTGTTATACATGTAGAATGTGGACAATGTGGTAGTTCAGACACACAGTGGACAGACGTATGTGGCAAAGTATGTGATCCTAGCCATTCCTCCACATTTGACAGGTAATATACATGTATAGTCTAGACTGCTACATGTACAGTCTGTTTGCTCTTTGTCTAATTTGATATATTCCCCAATTCAAAGGAGTGCAAACAGTGGCTTAATATGGACTATACAGTGCACATTGTCACAGCTAGAACTTTACAATTACATTACTTGTTTCAAGGCTTAACTTCTTCAATGAATTATTTATTATTCAGTGTGATCAATGTTGAGAACATATACTTATTATTTTATAATATTGATTAGTAATCATTTAAATATAACAAGAACTGTAGTCACTTTACCTTGTCCATTTTCTTTCAAAACAGGCAAGATTGATTTTTTACCTCGACTGCCATACAACAAACAGAGAATCATGCAAAACATGATTCCTTCACATTTAACCAAGTTCATTGTAACATATCCCACTGCATTTTGGCGAACAAAGGGACTGTCTGGTGAAATAGCCCATGCGACAGGCAAACATCACTGTGAATCAGACCCAATTGCGTTAACTCTTGATGGCACAACAAGCAATGGAAGTCCTGCTATGCTTGGGTTTATTGCCTCATACGCTGCTGCCAAGTGGAGCGACAAATCTGTAAGTTCAGATTGTATGAGACTGTGGCACACATACTGTAGACGGCTTATTCACATTGATGAACTAGACTGATTCCATTAAGTTAGTATCCTTGCATGTTTGCATTGGTGTTGACTCTAATGCCTGGTTTACACTTGTAAGCAATATTTTGCCTTGCGTTTGCATAAACTAGCATATCCATAAACCCATATACAGTATGTTCACATGACCAAAATGCAAATACAAGTGCAAACACAAGTGGAAGTTAATTATAATGGCAAATGTTCAATTTGATTGCATAATGCATTATAATAGTTCACATGTAAGCTTGCTTGCATTGACATTTGTGTTGCTTTGTGTTTTGGCTCAATACTGAGTGAATGACTTGAAGGGGGAGCCCAGGGGGGTACTCAGGGGTATCAGTGACGGGAGGTGTAAATACCTTTTTGGGGTTTGAAATTCACGGCTTGGGACTTTTTTAGGTGGTTAGCAATTTTCTGGTGGACTTTTTTTGATATAAAGATTTTGGCAATTACTTTTTTGGGCGTTGATGAAAATGATATACTACCGTTCTCGATTTTATGTAAAACGATTTCATTAACAAGTTTAAACTACGTAAATGATATGACATGACACAGACTATAATTGCCTAAAGTTTTGTGACAGATGCACGATGAATACATGTAAATAAAGGTGGACGCATAAACTATCTCGCATTCTCTTGGTGTTTTTACTTTATTTATTTTTTATGAGGAGAAAAGATGGACTTTTTTGGGGTTACGTTCTGGGCCGTTGGACTTTTTGGGGGTCTTGTTTTTGCGTAATGGAGGAAGACAGAGAAGTGCATAGTATCCCATTGGGCTTGAAGTCATAACTTTGCTCTTAAAAGTTGTCAAATTGTGAAGACAGCATGACATCTTTTCGAATTGTTCCTTGTAATCTGCAGTCTGTTCTCCTCTGTCTCCTCATGATCATCCACCGAGTTGCAAAAGAGGATTTTGGAAATGATCAAGCAGGATTTACCAAGAGCTTTGGTTAAAGCTCTCCACATGTGGTTGTGATCCAACTAATTCCTTTGTTTGTTGTTGTCACAGGAAGAGGAAAAGAAGGATGCTGTCATTAAATCTCTTAGCAGATACTTGGGTCCTGATACTGAGCAGCCATTAGACTGTGCAATTAAGGTGTGTCTGCTTTTCTCCCAGTGATTTAGGGTCATCTTTGATTGTATGCTTGTATTACTCTCCAAACTATAGGTTTTCTTTGGTGGGGAAGCTCACTGCATGAGGTGCACATGATTTGCTGTCTATACCTTGTGTTGACATACATGTATTATGTAGTCACAAGGGCCTTTTTGCTTTTTGCTTAAAAATAAGATGAACAAATGCAGAGAAAAAGAACAAGTCTACTAACATTGTTGATACATTGTACCCAGGAGTGGTCACAAGAGGAGTGGAATGGTGGATGTCCAGTAGATGTAATGGTACCAGGTGCTATAACCAATTATGGAGATTGTTTAAGTGAACCTTTCAAACGGTTAGTGACTGCAATAAACTACACACTGTACTAGCTGATAGAACGTCTCCTTTTTACCTTTCAGACCACACATTTTAATTATATATTCTCATTGATGCCTTACCAACCACTTACAGACAGCTCATTGACACCTTATACCAACCACTTACAGACAGCTCATTGACACCTTACCAACCACTGTACCAACAGCTCATTGATACCTTACCAACCACTGTACCAACAGCTCATTGATACCTTACCAACCACTTACCAACAGCTCATTGATACCTTACCAACCACTTACCAACAGCTCATTGATACCTTACCAACCACTGTACCAACAGCTCATTGATACCTTACCAACCACTTACCAACAACTCATTGATACCTTACCAACCACTTACCAACAACTCATTGATACCTTACCAACCACTTACCAACAACTCATTGATACCTTACCAACCACTTACCAACAGCTCATTGACACCTTACCAACCACTTACCGACAACTCATTGACACCTTACCAACCACTTACTGGCAGCTCATTGACACCTTACCAACCACTTACCAACAACTCATTGACACCTTACCAACCACTTACGGACATCTCATTGACACCTTACCAACCACTTACAGACAGCTCATTGACACCTTACCAACCACTTACCAACAACTCCTTGACACCTTACCAACCACTTACGGACATCTCATTGACACCTTACCAACCACTTACGGACATCTCATTGACACTTTACCAACCACTTACCAACAACTCATTGACACCTTACCAACCACTTACCAACAACTCATTGACACCTTACCAACCACTTACCAACAACTCATTGACACCTTACCAACCACTTACCAACAACTCATTGACACCTTACCAACCACTTACCAACAACTCATTGACACCTTACCAACCACTTACTGACAGCTCAGTAACACCAACTTCTACTGAAAGCAGATGGATACCTTACCATTAGGGAATGATTATACATTGCCATATATAATAGTACTGTTGCTTGTTTCCAGTTTACATTGGGCAGGTACAGAGACCTCTAATGTACATCGTGGTTACATCAGTGGAGGGGTATATTCAGCTCACAGGGCAGCCAAGGAAGTCATGGAAAGACTTCAGGCAAATGAATAATAAAATAATAAGTCTGTGTCAGTTTTTGTAATATTGTAAATTAATAGTCTTTAAAAATTTACATTTAAATTTAATAGCAATTAGAAATTTGTAAGCGAATCTTTGTAATGAAATAATTATCATAAAATTGTTGAGCACACATTCTCCTCATCGCCGAGACTATAACACAACTCCCACAATGTGGCATGCCGTTCCACACTAGACACCCACAAGTCATAGAATACAGAGCCAGATTTCCAACACTACTCGCTCAAATTATACATACACATATTATTGAAGTGGTTACCTTACCGTTGTGCAGGGATTTATGGCAGTTTGTTTTGGGGATAGCATTTCTATTTGCTATAGAACACAGGAAAATATACACCTATTTCAATCATGTTAGTCTCCCAAAAAGGGTGCGACCCTAAAGGATCGTGGGGGTTTCTATTTGCAGCCATATTCTTCATGAACGTCTTGTACTAAACAAGAACATTGTGGTGAAGCAAATTCAAGTGACATTCACAATATGAGATGGCCAATATTTTTGTTGTCAAAATGTAAGGGAATTTGGGTAGAAAGACTTGGTAAACAGTATCTTCCATGATTCTCTGGGGTCACACCTTTGTGAGTCAAGGGTGACTAAATTAATTGAATTAGGTGTATACAGTGCAAATAATAACTCAATGCAACATTTTGAACTTTTTTGAATAACAAATAATCAAAAAATAGAAATATTACTATTTAGAACTAAATTCTGAGTTATTACGAATATGCACCCATCGTTACTCAAATTTGAGTTTAAAATGTCTGATTGGGAACTCCTAATTTTTTCATTGGTTGCCCTTGGAATAGGGTTGATACACAGGTACAGCGTTACCCATGAATTATAAAATACATGTGCTATGATAATGCTGTGTGCAGTTTTGCACTTGGGGACTGATCAGAACACTTGAGAAGTGTTGAGCACGACGCATCCTAACACTTCTCTTGTTCTGAATAGCCCCCGCATGTTCTAAAACATGTATGCATTTTATATTTCTCCACAATATGTTAGGTACTATATATATCATTATTAATCTGGTGGCTGTGGTTAGTATTTTAATTGGTTTCACTGGAGCATCTCCTGGGCTTCACATTGCATGGGAATAGTGGTTGCACTCTAGAAATGACGTCATTTCTTTCTACACGTACATAGAGGACTAGATGATTTAAGGGCTTAGGGGATTGCAATCTCTTTTCAGTCTGTAGATAACACAAAGGGAGTTTAAGATTTGCAAAATCTATGACAGCAATGTCAACCGGAAGTGTAATAAATAACTTCTGTTTGGGGTTTTGTACATTAGAGATTTAGTCCAAGCCTTTGAGGTTACTTCATCAACAGGGAATACCAACTATGAAGGTATGAAATCTCAGTGAAATTATTTGCAGTTCCGGTTGACGTCACCATTGTAGAATTTGCAAATTTTAAACCCCCTAATGTCAGTGCCACACCAATCCTATAAATACAATCATCTTTGAATTATTTAGATATCATTAGGTATAATGCGAGGAAATAAAATTTATCCAAACAAAAATATACATTTAACACTTGTGAGGGACCTGAGGTATGTTTTACATAATTCACATCAAAAAATACAACATTTGTTGCAAATCATTTTATAAGCACATTTTAGTCTCAATAAAATACCAAACTATTATCTACACACTGTTCATTTCACTAGCTTCAATAATGCTTCAAGTCTGATGCTCTTGTGTTCTTTCTGTATCAGTGTTCTATGTCCATTATCTCTCGACTGGTTGATCAGTTTAATGTTTCTTTGCACCAGCTATTCACTCATTGGCATTGTACCGCAAAGTGGCCGGCAGAGGTCAATTATTTTTGGTCCACAGATTTTGATATTCCACAAAGGATTGAGACGATGATAGGTGCTTGCATCTCAACAATGAATACCAACCAACACATGTTGAGGCCGCCGATGTTACAAAGTGGCCAAACACCAATATAGTATTTTGCTGTCTGGAGATTTGTAACATTCCAGATATTCCGACAGTGAAGATTGAGGAGGGGAGGAGAGGTATTTTTTTTTGTAATCCAGAGAAAATGTAGGTATTATTTGCTTCTCAACCATGGATTATATAGATGTTGTTATAAATTACATGTGAACCAGCACAGTCTTTAGATTTCTTGCAAATGGACAGCCCACAATGTTCTTTAAAGGTTGAGAAGATTGGTATTCAGTCTTGTTACTTCCACAGTTTCTTGACAGACATGTTCTTTTCTGAATCTTTCTGCATGACCTATTATGAAAGAAAACAGAACATTATTGATCTACTTTCAATGGAACACAGTATTGTTTTCTAGTTCAAGAATTGTTCAATCCAAATCAATTGGATTTTCTTCTGCTCTGACATCCATTTCAACATTCGTAGCCTACATAGACTTGGACCAGGTTATTTAATTTTAATTGTAAATTGTGTAAATTTGTAGTTCATTTGTAAATATGTGTGTATTCAGTGTAGTATAGATATACATGTAAACATTGTACAAAAAAAAAAGACTTGAACCAGGATCTTTTTAAAACTCACAGCAATCTCTGCAACACCCTCACCCCTTCATCCCCAGAGACATAAACTATAACATACCTTTGTGACAGCCATTTCAAAGTCCTCCTGTGTAACATGCACACGTCTTTCTCTTAAGGCATACATACCAGCCTCTGTACATACACCCTAGAACATGAAAAACAGCTGTTATACTCCCGAAGGTTTAGCACAGATGCAACAAAGTAGAGGTCGTACCTTGATTTCTGCTCCCGATGCACCAGGCATCAGCTCTGCTATTTTCTTTAGATTAATTCCTCTTGTTAAGTTCATTTTCCTGGAGTGGATTTTCAGGATGTCTTGACGAGCCTTGAAATCAACAAACAAACAAAATTACTATGATGTCAACATGTCGGTATGCCAGCAACAAGCTGGCAACATCGATCAATGCTGACAAGCAAATTATTTTGTAAGGTACATGTAGCATTACTTGTGTCTCCATGTACAGTACCGCCTAAAAATATTGCAACAGCCAAGAACCACAATAATGACCGCAAAAGCAAAACCCCGCAAAAAAAAACAACCGCAAAGCAAAATGGTGCCCAAACTCATTAAGAAATTGAAAACTGTAAATTGCTTTCTTTTAGAAGTCTTTTTGTGCGAGTTACGTGAATTGCAAATAAATTATCTTTGCGTTTTTAATCAATCTACGATCTAGAGTACTTTCAATCATCACACAACTCCTCGTAATAATGCTCGGAAACAGAAAGGACAGAAAGTCTATTTTACCTCTTCATTGGGAGGAGGGAATTCGATTTTTCTGTCAATACGTCCAGGTCTGAGTAGAGCAGAGTCTAGGATGTCTATTCTGTTGGTTGCCATGATGACTTTGATATCCTTGGTGGCTTCAAATCCATCTAGCTGGTTTAGTAATTCCAACATTGTTCTCTGTACTTCACTATCACCTGAAGAAGTAAGTAAAAAATATAGAGTCGTTTTCGTATGAGTGGGAAACTTTTGGCACTGAGTTACGGTCACAGTACGGAATCGAAGACATTATATTCAACCAATTACAGAGCGCAAAATCATTGCTCAACCATCACTGCACGGTACCAACCATACCGTAACTACTTCCCACTCATACAAAAACACTCTAACATGCATGGCGTCATTATGTGCCTACTGATGCAACGAGAAAATATGACATAACAAGTACAATGTATGTCAAATTCAACATGATATAATGACTACCTTCAGTGTTCTCCAGACACATTGTTGCATGCTAATAACTTCTGACTTGTAAAACTCTCATTATACAAAGCCTCAACATTGGGCAACAGAAGTCTACCCTGGCATGTAAAGGTTCCCACCCAATAGTGGATCACTTCACTAACTTTACATGCATATCTATCTATCACGTACATGTATACAGTGGATTTCATATGTCTTTGACTGAGAACCCACAGCACGGTTGCAGCATGGAGTACCATCACAGCATGGACAGCTGTATGTGCTATAAGGTTTTCATAATCATACGGAAACTGCTCTGACATGACCACACCTACCTCCTGAGCCTCCTTCCAATCTTGATGATCCAATGGAGTCAATCTCATCCATGAATATAATGGAGGGTGCATGCTCTCTGATCAATGGAGAAAAATTCAATAATTATAGTACCACTGTACTAATTAAATTTATTATTGTTTAATAATAATAATAATGAATATAGTTTCAGAGGAGGTCACTTCACCCGAAGGTGCTTTTCAAGTGAGCCCTCTCATTAATTCAAACAAAAAAATACATTAAATTAAAATTAGTATGTGAACAAATGGAGACAAAATTCACAACTTGTGCATGTAGTCTGCAACAGGCATCAATCACACACTCTAACGCTGTTCTCAGTAGATTTAAAAACAGGTGTGTAATGGTGACATTTTTGTAGAAGTTGACACAGAGGCAAAGTTATGGAGTTGTCGGCTTCTCCTGCGAACCCTGTATCATTATTATTATTATACCATATATGCGGATAGTGGCTTCTTTGATGTCTAGGGTTTTATTGCAAACTACATGTACAAACTTTCATCTGGAGTGGTCCAAGATGGTGGTTCAAAGAGATTGTATGTGTTGACACAATGTACTGGTACATCAATCCATCCATACCTTGCCATGACAAATAACTCCCTAACCATTCTAGCGCCTTCTCCAATAAATTTCTGCACCAGCTCTGAGCCAGACACTCTAATGAATGTACACTCTGTGTGGTGAGCTACAGCTCTAGCTAGTAGTGTCTTTCCTGTACCAGGAGGACCATATAACAACACTCCCTAAACACACAAAAACTTGTATTAGTATGTTACTTTTCTACAGTGGGGTATCCGTGGCTCCTTCTGGCCGATTTCCACGCACCAAGACTGGAACTCAAAACTCTCTATTGGGAATCAAAATAGATGCTGAATGCTTGCTAAATACAGATAATGTGTCTTGTGGTTGCTGTTAGTTAAATATCACCTAGGTGTGGCCCAGAATTACCATCACGGTACTTTGTTATTGTGATAAACAAGTCTATCACTCACAAATATTCAATTCACATATCGATACAAATGAAGTTCTCACCTTAGGTTGATCAATCCCAAGAGCCTCAAACAGTTCAGGATGTTTAACAGGTAACTCAATAACCTGAAACAGTACAAACAATACTCAGATTGCATGTGTGACTGTGCATGACTATACATGGACATGAATGACAACTACATATACATGTGTACATTCAAGTACTTGCTAAGACTAGAGTCGTTTTCATATAAGTGGGAAACCTACGGCACAGAGTTACATCATCGCTCAACCAATCAGAATGCTTGGATATGGCATGATGACAAGTCACGGTACGGTACGGCACAAACTGTACCGTAACTACTTTGTCTAGTAATTCCCACAAATACGAAAACGACTCTTAATATACAGGTAGTTGGTAGTTTGTTTCACTGACAGCAGATAATATACAAATTGATGCAGTTTTCTCAGTTTTTCGTACCTCTTTGATCTCTTTAATTTGCTTGTCCAGACCACCTACCATCTCATACGTGGAGTCGGGCACTTTTTCAACCATCATCAAACTCACCAGTGGATCAACCTGTCAAGTTGCAGTCAATGACAATGTACATGTACATAGTTAGGTGCTTGTTAGATGAAGGTAAATCAAAAGTTATTTGCACCTTCCTGTCACTGTTATACCCAAGTACCTCCCCTATGGGGTTATGCCTCTATTGTTTGATGTTCTATGTACTACTTACTTTGTTTGGTAAAATTTTGTGGAGTGTGTAACTGTCATTGCGCAGTGCTACTCTGCAGTTTGGTGTAACCTAAGAAAGAATATCATTTTCACAAAAAGCAAAATTAATGGTTTCATGATAAAGTCGTTACTTCTAGCAGTAACAAAGTGTGTAACATGTGACAGCCAAGACAGGGACAAACTTACATCAGCCATGTCAATTCCTTTATCAATATCCACTACAAACTTGCCTTCAGGATGGACCTACCATGGAATAGAATTTGCATGTATTGATAATCAATTACATGAACATGTATTTATGTATTTATGAAGCTTGCTGACAAAGTTCATTTTGAAGTTCCCAAGTTCAAGGCGTGCCTACTACTCAAGTGATGTTAAATGCACTGTAACAGCTTTAAAACTACCACACACAAAATACTACAGTATTCTCAGTATCATAGCAGTTGGTGCAAAGTTTCTCTAAAAACCTCTAAAGCAATTTATAACTAGACGCTCTACTAGCGTGAAGTCGGGCTTGCGTGACTCGGTAGAACACTGATGCTTTCGGCTTTGTAAAAAACGATTTCACAAACTCAGCGAATCATAAATGACATTGAAGACAATAGTTTATTTGATACCATAAATATATCAATACAAATACAAATATAAGTAAACTAGACATCGCAGCGTGACTAAACAATGTGAGAGGAGGACCACGGACCATCTGAAAATCAGGCTACAAACAATCACAAAGAATATTTGCTACATTTCTGGGCATTTATGCAACTGAACGATTTAAAAAACTCAGCAAATCCTTGAATGGCAGTACACAGTGTAAACCAAGCTATGCAGTTCCCAGCTGAGACAATATGTGAGTTCATTTGAGCAATATTTGAGCTGCTTTGAGCTATATGTGTTTGTGAAGAAAGAGGCTGCGACTGTCTTGTGTTGAGACATGCGCATTAGAAGCCACTTTCACATTTGAGGTCTACTACGACGACGGCCTTCATTTTTAGAGTCGGGCATTCCACAGGAAGCCCGACTAATAATAGTTTTACATTACAAGTTATCTATTGTCTGAAAGCATTGTTTTGGAACAGCTTTTATTGTCTGTACAACTCACCTTAACTAATACTTTCTTCTTATCCATGGGTTTGACCACTTCACCAACATAGGAACCTTGCTCTTGTAACAGCTGAAGTTCCTCCCTTAGCATCCGCACTGTAATAATAATAATAACCTTTATTAACGTGTCAATTATTTACCTAGCTTACACAAGTGTAAACTAATTGAGGACACCTATCTACCTATAATCTACACCCATACCCAAACCCAAAGCCCCACCTAATTTCCCCAACCCCTCCCCCCTTATTTATATCCTATTCGGCCTAACAAACAACATTACGTGTATGTTACATGTACAATCACTAAGGACAAGAGTAGATGTTGAAATATGTACATGTATAGGCATGATAGATAATATACCTTTTGCATTGAGTTCATTTCTCTGAGCTTCAAGCCGCCTCAAATTTTTGATTTTTTCTGAAACAACAAGCTACAACAAAGTACATGTTAGTCACACATCTATGAGAATGAATATTGAACCAAGTATCGTCAACATCTTTAAATAGCATCTTTGCTAGTCAATCAGTCAAAGCACAATATCTGCAACCAGCAGTGGTTCTCAGACTCGCAAGTGCATCTTCAGGCAATTGATACCTTAAGTGATTTATAGTCTATTTGGAAAAAGAAGAAACATTGTTTCGTTTTTTACCTGGAGTTCTTCAATCTTCGTGATGTAATACTGCTGTATCCCTTTATGCTGTTTCTCTTCAACAACTTCCATCTAATTAACACAAATAATAATAATAATAATAATAATAATAATAATAATAATAATAATAATAATACACATGTATGCATGCATATGTTAACGTCAGGCATAACTGCTAATGTCTGACATTTGGCTGGGCTGAATACAGTTTACATAACTGAATGACTAAATATATAATCTGTCAGTATATTTTACTGCAATAATAATGAGGATCTGGTGTGGTTTATGACTCCAGTCTTGGAAACATTTTGAATGATTTTCCAGCATAATCTTTCAGAACAAATTCTTCAAATAATGTTCTCAAAATTAAGACTTAGTTAACTATTGTACATAATGTACACTTGATACTGAAGATGACAACTATAAATAGTAATTTCTATTTAAAGTAATCCTGACAAAGTTTTTTAACTTTCACTTCCGAGACAACCCAAATTGCCAAAATCCACCTTCACTTTTACTGTTGAACAGTCACTCTAAACTGTAAGATGAAAACACTTTTTGAGGGTTTTCAACAAGCACAGCTATCCAGAATAGAACATCAAGTGTATGTTTGTAACCAAGTAACCGTGTTGTCAAAGCCAAAATTTCACGAAGAGTGCCAACAAGCACATGTGTATGCCTTCACTTTTCGCACGTCTAGAAACTCATCGATCGAAAGAGTTGTGAATAACGCACTGGAAGCTTAAAAAAACCGAACTATTTGTCAGTTTTCAAAGAAATATGGCTCACAATAAGGCTAATGGACTAGGTTTTTAAGTAGTATTTGCGTTTCTTGCATTAATCTTTTCAAATACACAGGCGTAAGTAGAACATTTTTTTCTTTTCATTCAAGCGGTACGTTTATGTCGTCACGAGCACAAATGACATAAACTTCTCACAAACTAGACCGCACACAATGACTTTTAACATCTAGTTAGATTCTTCTACCTTTTCTTGTTTGATACCATGGACCACTCGGGTGAGTCCTTCTTGTTTTAAACTACTTGTTTGAATTGGAAACTGCATCACTTCGGTGCCGGCAGCCATCTTGGAATGATTTGGTGAAAAAATTACTTCCTTCCCGTCATTCTCTCTGATATTCTGGACAAAGAGGCATCATGGGTAAATTTATCCGCACTTCCGGTATATTTACTTCCGGGCACTCGCCCAGCACTCGCCCAGCACTCGCCCCACGTCAGTGATCGAGGTCAAATAATAATTCTCGCATTTACTAGGTCAATGGAAATATTTAATGGAAAATACTGGAAAATATTCCGAGTCAGGAGGAAACTGATACAAAGGGACTAAAGGAATATACAACGGCTGTTGAGTGGGTGGGTACAAATCAAAAAGTTTCCCTATCTAATATTTAGGACATTTTCATGATGGCGTCATACGGACTACAAGTATTAGAAATTTTCTTTCTTATTCAGATTTTTATTCCCTCATGAGAATAGTTCCTACTACTGTACTGACAATGGTGGATATAAAATAGTTTGCTTCCCATTAGCCTGCGAATACAGCCGCTTTTTTACGCTCGCCACAGGGGTCTCCCGAAAGAAGCGTCTGCGGAGTGAGGCCCAAATTCCTGTACTGTGACGTCATTTTTGACCCGATTCTGGTCAAAGAAGCTGATTGGTCAGCTTGCTGGTAATCACATTATTTGCATAAATTAAACTCAACGACAATATTACAATGTCGAGCCGTGGATGTGACGCAGGCTAAGCCGTGGGCGATTGTATCGGACTTATCATATGCACAGATGAATAAAATCATGTTCTACAATAACTTTGATTGCCGAATCAACAAACTCAGGCCGTTTGGAATTAGTGTTCACAACATGAGCGGCTGTGTTGTATCAGATTTACAACACGAGCTGTCATGACCTCAGAGGTCACAGTACAGGAATGTGGGCCTCACTCCGCAGACGCTTCTTTCGGGAGACCCCTGTGGCGAGCGTAAACAAGCGGCTGTATTCGCAGGCTAGCTTCCCATGGGAGAGAGATTTATTTGTTGTGATCGAGCCAGTACCTCAATTACTGTGCATGTGTATGAATTTAAAATAAGAATATGAGTCACATGCTACAAGTACCAGAATGCTTTGCCCATTTTCTTTTGTTAGATAATTAGCTATAGCACCAATTGTCAGTACTGCTCATTTTACAACAATGAGTGTTGAAATGAATGGTCATACATGGACATACATATGTTGTTACGTCATGCTTATGTGACGTTTATAATGTGTATAATTGGTGACGTCATCAATAATTGTTCACTGGGAAGTTTTCATTTGCGCTTAATTTCAACTCATCAACAATTGACAAACATTTCCCTAGAAAACACGATCAAGAATTAAAGGAATTTTAAAGCGAATAAGGTAAGAAGAAGAACTAACACTTTCCTTCCCAAATTGCGCGCGCTGCTCGATCTTTGGACTTTTAAACGTCACGTGACTTCAAAATTGAGTATTTTCTAATCAGGATGAGCTTTTATTAAATCAAGATAACGAATATATATATATATTTGATTTCCAGTAGTCTTGCATTATGACGACCAATGGACTGAGACGATGTCATCCATCTGCAGTAGTCATTATATGCATACCAGTGGGCAGAGTTCTTTAGTGGTGTACGACGTTTCTACGGATACCAACGAGCTCATCCGAGAGACCACCGAGTCATGTCGATTCCCGTCGGGGTGTACCGAACAGTGATGGCTTTCCCAACGCTCGTCAAGGCCTGGGTAACAATGAAATACCAACAGGCAACGAACATTGTGATTGCTGTTTATACGTCACCTATGCGTATGTGGGCTTTTATGACATCCACGCTGTGCAGCGTTCAGCAGACGTCTCAAGACACAGTAGCGCGGGAAGCTGAGCAGCGATATCACCGTAACTCCCAGGCGTTCCTGGAGAGAGAACGAAGGCCCGATGTCCATCACTTTCATATTCAAGCTCCAGCATGTGCCACTCGATCTGTGGGTGTACAAGTCGAAAGGTAAAAAAATGGAATACGTGCATGGGCGTGGGTCGGTTCCAGGCCACAGGCAGATCCGAACCGAAACTGCGGCTAACAACGTCTACAAAGGAGGCTCTGTTGGGACTACAGTTTCAAACTCAACACGCATTTCTCTCTAGTTCCGTCTTATAAACGTTAAAACTTTGTTGATACCGTTTTTGTCGCTTTGAGAGAGCCTCAATCCGGGGAGGAGGGGGACTCCCAACCCGGGGGAACTCCCAATCCGGAGGGGACTCCCAATCCGGGGGGATTCCCATGTGAAAGGGGCGGGAATGATCGTCGGAAACCGGGACCTCAATATTACCTCTTCCAGGATGTTTCAATATAGCATCAGATGAATAAACCCTAGGACTGAGATGTGAGAGTTCTAGCATGGAGGGGGACGTTGAGCGGGGGGGTAGCTGATACCGCAATACCGCGAGCCCCCATGTCCCCCTCAGCATGTATAAAATGTATTTTGTCAGCCTCATCTTCCCTGCGCTTCATATGGTGAAAATCGTTTTCCCTCACAGCTGACCAGTATACATGACTATATATTTCAACAGTAACGACGACAAAGAACTCTGTGAAGCGCTTGACAACACGATTGAATTACAAGCTGACCAAGACATAAATGGTCAGTCTGAAGGCACATACATGTACGGTTTATGGCCTTGGATGGACTTTGGAATAGTACACAGCTAGCTAGAGATTGTACAAAGACAGTAGATATACTTCAAAAACTAATAGAGTATCAGTAGTATCGCTGCGCATGTGTGAGACGCTAGAAGCAACACGATACTACTATGTTTCTGCATGTTTTCCTTGCTGTTTTTAACTGAAATCATCGGCCGAAAATGTATTATTTATTTTGGAAGATCGTTTTTAAAGCTGTTCAATAAACTCACAGATCGTGTTTTATCGAGTCTAAAGTCACTCGGCTTAGCCTCGTCGTTTTAAACCCGATAAAACACTCCTGTTCGTGTATTAAATAGTACATAACTAACACTGGTCACCGAGTGCAAATTTAGGGGGCCAAATTTAGCATATGTATGCAGAATACTCTCACGGACAACTAGGATGTTGTTCTAAGTTCGAGCATGCGCACAATAAAACAACTCGAGCTCGAGGTTAGAACGCTCCTTTCAATGTTTTTTTCATCGTAATTGTGTCAATGCCTTGTCAAGTAGGACATCTCACAAATTGACCCAAAATCTGAAAACCAACACCAAACTGAAGCGTTCTGATAGCTTCACGAAGAAAACCTTAGTCAATAAATTTTTATATAACACAGGTTCCTCCCTGAATCAGCGGTGCACCAGAGAAATATGATTGACAACAACCGCAGTTATGAACTTATGGTGAGTCCAGGGAGGGAAATAGCGAGGGCTTATGATTGGATTTTTAACCTTTTCCCCAAAACTGAATCACAGTATTTGTTTCGAGGGTGCGCCTAATACGTGAGGTGCGTCTTATACGCGAGAAAATATGTGACAATAACACAATCGTAATGGTTTATTTTATGAACATTGTAATATACAATGAAATAACATCTCGTGTATATTCGAACAAGGCGTTATTTACTTGATCTTTTCTATCGACAAATATTATTCGATAGAAATGCAGCCAAACATATGAGGTCTGTTTTCTTAAAAGGGGTAGGTCTTGTTGACGAAGACCCCTTTTGTAATAACAGTGCTCAATATTGTGCTCCTAGCAACAAATTGACCCAAAAATGAAAACCAACACCAAACTGAAGCGTTCTGATAGTTTCACGAAAAAAACCTATCTCGAGTTCAGTTTTGATTGTGCGCATGCCCGAACTGCAAACAACACCCTTGGCTAGCTAGGTCATTTTGATACCACGTGAGGTTGTAGAATCATGAGAAAGTGAGGGATTGACCTCGGCCGTATCGTGAAGGAATAGTACATCAAACTTCGAGCTGAAAACAACATCCTAGGTGATTTTGATACAACTATGTTTGAGGTCTGTTTTCTTAAAAGGGGTCTTGTAGGCGAAGACGTACCCCTTTTGTAATAACAGTTCTCATAGTGTATTTCAATATCTGTGTGCAATCACTTTGATTTAGAGTCATAAACTACAGACTAAGACTCTAGCTGAACCCCTTCGGCCCTTGATACCATATTAATATCATCCGTCCATCTATATCCCATTTCTTTTTACCCTTCCTTTTCCCCCATCCTTTCCATAATCCTTTTGTCCGTTCTATCTATCTATCCCATCCTTCCTTCTCGCCTTCAATCAACTCATGCATCAATCTATCCACCATTCCTTTCATCCGTTTATCCATCTCATCACTCCATCCATTCATCCATTTATCGATCTAGTCTAGTAACACTTTATAATAACGAGGAACTTTACTCACTTGTCTGACTTCCGCGCCGGTTCGAGATTAAGTCAACACAGCATTTTGTCCTCAGCAAGTAATACTTTTGTGTGGCTCCAAACTACTTATCGACATTGCTATAATAACTTAACGGCTAAGCGGTTAATAATAACAATTTTTAAATATTTTGTTCTTTTTAAAAAACTCAAAATTTACAAATGTTAATCTCGACATTTTGCAACGATAGAAAAGACAAGAGAAAAAAACCGCTAAAAAAAAATTTGGGGTTTCCATGGAGAGTCGATCCCTGGTCTCTGGCGTCGTGGTCCAGCGTATTTCCAGAGGGCTACGTTAATCAACAAATTTCCATAACAATAAGCGTTACACGATAGACTACTTAATTTACCCTCGAAATCCATCGGAAGTACAGATAGCTGAAGTAGTACGGGGCAGTCATTTAGGACTAGGATACGACTGTTCCCTCCCTCTTTGACTACTACGCTGATTGTGTACTACCCGATAGCGCGGATAAGGCCGAAATCTTTGTCCTATACGTAACATACGGTGACTCAGCATTAAGTCTGGGAGTATGGTCGATTTTTAGTGTTTTGCATAGAATTTCCTTAGTGCGCGCGGGTTCGAGTCCGCTGTCCGGTGAAGCCGATTTTTTTTTTCGGTTCAGGGTTTTATTTCTTTGGTAAAGTTTATCTTTATATAATTTTTTTTGTCTTTGACATTCTATTTTTTTGGTAAAATTTAATTTTAAAATAAATTATTCTTTTCATTTTTGTTTCTGTTTTATTTTTCGGTAAAGTTTATTTTTACTTGATTTTATTAATTTTCTGTTTTAGTTTCTATTGTTTTTTTTTCCAGAGAGTTTTGACTATTTTAGGAATCCTGTTGTTTTTTTTCGAACGCACGAGCGAGAGGTATTATGGGTAATCACGGAACTACTCATGCCCGACATGCAGCGCATTTCCCGTTTTATGTAGTTTTGCTTAAATTCTTTTGCCACTCTTTTTGCCACCTCGTCGTCGTGAAATCGCATCTCACCCCTGGGTTCTTTCAGAAGAAGAATCGCTTCTGCGATTTTGTTCTTCACACCTTAAAGTCATTCACTTCAACGACTAAGTATCAATTAAAGCGGAAGAACTTGCTAGAATAGCCTTGTGCTGGTGCGTGCCTCACTGTAGGAGGTTATTATACGCGTGAGAAGGAATGGGTAGAATGTGCTACTTCATAAGTAATCATAGGATGTCAGAATGGTCGATCGATAACGTTAATTGTAACTAAAAATGCACGCAGAACAAGGCTTTGTAGTTGCTTGATGTTGCACGCATTTTTATATAACACAGGTTCCTCCCTGAATCAGCGGTGCACCAGAGAAATATGATTGACAACAACCGCAGTTATGAACTTATGGTGAGTCCAGGGAGGGAAATAGTGAGCGCTTATGATTGGATTTTTAACGTTTTCCCCAAAACTGAATCACGGTATTTGTTTCGAGGGTGCGCCTAATAGGTGAGGTGCGTCTTATACGCGAGAAAATGTGTGACAATAACACAATCGTAATGGTTTATTTTATGAACATTGTAACATACAATGAAATAACATCTCGTGTATATTCGAACAAGGCGTTATTTACTTGATCTTTTCTATCGACAAATATTATTCGATAGAAATGCAGCCAAACATATGAGGTCTGTTTTCTTAAAAGGGGCCGGTAGGTCTTGTTGACGAAGACCCCTTTTGTAATAACAGTGCTCAATATTGTGCTCCTAGCAACAAATTGACCCAAAAATGAAAACCAACACCAAACTGAAGCGTTCTGATAGTTTCACGCAAAAAAACCTATCTCGAGTTCAGTTTTGATTGTGCGCATGCCCGAACTGCAAACACTCAGGTATGTTAAGGCCTGGGTATTTTTCTCTTCCAAAATGGCCGCCACAAATCAATAGGGGGTGGTCTATATTCTCATCTTTGTAAACTATTGTTTTGATATTTTGGCAGATGTGATGAGGTCGCAAGGCTAACAATTTCTGATAACAGTTTCCATGGAAACATGTAATCTGACCTTTGAACCCTTATTGTAAGAAAATTTGATAAAGCCTCTGGGAGATAGGTAGACTCTTTAAACATTTCGGGTATCTTTGCGTAATTGTATCAGGGTTAGTGTATACATTATCGATCCAACTGGAATGGGCGGAACTTTTAAGGGAAAGGCTAATTAAGGTAAATGTGAAATTTGATATCCTGAATTTTCTAAGAAATTAACTTACTTTTCCAAGATATCTAGTTGGACTGAAAAACTACATGACAACATGCTTTACTTCCACCCTTTTACTCTCTTACATTTGTACTCTTTACTGCTCGCCCGAAGCATTATATCATATTTTCTTGCAATTGAGGTCAAATGTCACAGGACGTGTCACCATGGCAACAGTATAAGCCAAAATGTAGAATAGGAAAGTTTATATTAGATGTAGTGAACTCGATGCTATTGGGTACAACCAACCAAAGTTAGACTACTGTTCACCTTGAAAGAGTGTGGTCAGCCTTGACCCAGGCCTTAATATGCCTGAGCAACACCCTTGGCTAGGCGATTTTGATACAACGTGAGGTTGTAGAATCATGAGAAAGTGAGGGATTGACCTTGGCCGTATCGTGAAGGAATAGTACATCAAACTTCGAGCTGAAAACAACATCCTAGGTGATTTTGATACAACTATGTTTGAGGTCTGTTTTCTTAAAAGGGGTCTTGTTGGCGAAGACGTACCCCTTTTGTAATAACAGTTCTCATAGTGTATTTCAATATCTGTGTGCAATCACTTTGATTTAGAGTCATAAACTACAGACTAAGACTCTAGCTGAGCCCCTCCGGCCCTTGATACCATATTAATATCATCCATCCATCTATATCCCATTTCTTTTTACCCTTCCTTTTCCCCCATCCTTTCCATAATCCTTTTCTCCGTTCTATCTATCTATCCCATCCTTCCTTCTCGCCTTCAATCAACTCATGCATCAATCTATCCACCATTCCTTTCATCCGTTTATCCATCTCATCACTCCATCCATTCATCCATTTATCGATCTAGTCTAGTAACACTTTATAGTAACGAGGAACTTTACTCACTTGTCTGACTTCCGCGGTTCGATATTAAGTCAACACAGCATTTTGTCCTCAGCAAGTAATACTTTTGTGTGGCTCCAAACTACTTATCGACATTGCTATAATAACTTAACGGCTAAGCGGTTAATAATAACAATTTTTAAATATTTTGTTCTTTTTTAAAAACTCAAAATTTACAAATGTTAATCTCGACATTTTGCAACGATAGAAAAGACAAGAGAAAAAAACCGCTAAAAAAAAAATTGGGGGTTTCCACGGAGAGTCGAACCCTGGTCTCTGGCGTCGTGGTCCAGCGTATTTCCAGAGGGCTACGTTAATCAACAAATTTCCATAACAATAAGCGTTACACGATAGACTACTTAATTTACCCTCGAAATCCATCGGAAGTACAGATAGCTGAAGTAGTACGGGGCAGTCATTTAGGACTAGGATACGACTGTTCCCTCCCTCTTTGACTACTACGCTGATTGTGTACTACCCGATAGCGCGGATAAGGCCGAAATCTTTGTCCTATACGTAACATACGGTGACTCAGCATTTAAGTCTGGGAGTATGGTCGATTTTTAGTGTTTTGCAGAGAATTTCCTTAGTGCGCGCGGGTTCGAGTCCCTGTCCGGTGAAGCCGAATTTTTTTTTTCGGTTCTGGGTTTTATTTCTTTGGTAAAGTTTATCTTTATATGATTTTTTTTGTCTTTGACATTCTATTTTTTTAGTAAAATTTAATTTTAAAAGAAATTATTCTTTTTATTTTTGTTTCTGTTTTTTTTTTCGGTAAAGTTTATTTTTACTTGATTTTATTAATTTTCTATTTTAGTTTCTGTTTTTTTTTTTCGATAGAGTTTCGACTATTTTAGGAATCCTGGGGTGTTCTCCGAACGCGCGAGCGAGAGGTATTATGGTTAATCACGGAACTACTCATACCCGACATGCAGCGCATATCCCGTTTTATGTAGTTTTGCTTACATTCTTTTGCCACTCTTTTTGCCACCTCGTCGTCGTGAAATCGCATCTCACCCCTGGGTTCTTTCAGAAGAAGAATCGCTTCTGCGATTTTGTTCTTCACACCTTAAAGTTATTCACTTCAACGACTAAGTATCAATTAAAGCGAAAGAGCTTGCTAGAATAGCCTTGTGCTGGTGCGTGCCTCACTGTAAGAGGTTATTATACGCGTGAGAAGGGATGGGTAGAATGTGCTACTTCATAAGTAATCATAGGATGTCAGAATGGTCGATCGATAACGTTAATTGTAACTAAAAATGCACGCAGAACAAGGCTTTGTAGTTGCTTGATGTTGCACGCATTTTTATATAACACAGGCTCCTCCCTGAATCAGCGGTGCACCATCTCAAGGTACTTAAGGCCTGGTTCAAAAAGGCAACTTGGAAAATCACATTTCTTGTAATAACTCGCTGTTCTAATTTACTTAGGCACTCATATTTAGGCATAAGGTTATATACAAGATTTGAGACAATTTGGATCTAACAATTGTGACGTCATGTTGTCACGTGACCTTATGGAGGAAAATATAGTTTTTCTTAAATGCGGTCGCGAATTCAATTCACAATGAAATATCTTTTACGTAATAGCGTTAAGGATAACCAGTTAAACAAGATAGCGTTTAGAAAACCTCGGAATTATATATAGTTTAAGAGAAAACTACAGAAATATAATCTGATGAAATGGTCACGTGACCTCTTTTCCGAAATATTCTCCTTGCAAAAAGCGGGAGACAGGTTTTCTAAACGAGGGTTAATAGACGATCATAAACGTGATTATACACAACTATTTGCTTTCACTTTCCTCTTAAACTGGCGACCGCATTTTATATTTTGTTTTCAAAATTCTTTGTCACGTGGTTAACCACGTGATACGCTGTTTTGGATTTCATTCACTCAAATGAGTAGAGGATATAAAACTCTCAAGCTGTGCCAAGTTTTGTGATGTTTAGTCAAAATGATTAGACATTATAATTTTTTTCGTTTTTCTGCTATTTAAGGCTTGAACCAGGCCTTAAGTACCTTGAGCAGAGAAATATGATTGACAACAACCGCAGTTATGAACTTATGGTGAGTCCAGGGAGGGAAATAATGAGGGCTTATGATTGGATTTTTAACGTTTTCCCCAAAACTGAATCACGGTATTTGTTTCGAGGGTGCGCCTAATAGGTGAGGTGCGTCTTATACGCGAGAAAATGTGTGACAATAACACAATCGTAATGGTTTATTTTATGAACATTGTAACATACAATGAAATAACATCTCGTGTATATTCGAACAAGGCGTTATTTACTTGATCTTTTCTATCGACAAATATTATTCCATAGAAATGCAGCCAAACATATGAGGTCTGTTTTCTTAAAAGGGGTAGGTCTTGTTGACGAAGACCCCTTTTGTAATAACAGTGCTCAATATTGTGCTCCTAGCAACAAATTGACCCAAAAATGAAAACCAACACCAAACTGAAGCGTTCTGATAGTTTCACGAAAAAAAAACCTATCTCGAGTTCAGTTTTGATTGTGCGCATGCCCGAACTGCAAACAACACCCTTGGCTAGGTGATTTTGATACAACGTGAGGTTGTAGAATCATGAGAAAGTGAGGGATTGACCTCGGCTGTATCGTGAAGGAATAGTACATCAAACTTCGAGTTGAAAACAACATCCTAGGTGATTTTGATACAACTATGTTTGAGGTCTGTTTTCTTAAAAGGGGTCTTGTTGGCGAAGACGTACCCCTTTTGTAATAACAGTTCTCATAGTGTATTTCAATATCTGTGTGCAATCACTTTGATTTAGAGTCATAAACTACAGACTAAGACTCTAGCTGAGCCCCTCCGGCCCTTGATACCATATTAATATCATCCATCCATCTATATCCCATTTCTTTTTACCCTTCCTTTTCCCCCATCCTTTCCATAATCCTTTTCTCCGTTCTATCTATCTATCCCATCCTTCCTTCTCGCCTTCAATCAACTCATGCATCAATCTATCCACCATTCCTTTCATCCGTTTATCCATCTCATCACTCCATCCATTCATCCATTTATCGATCTAGTCTAGTAACACTTTATAGTAACGAGGAACTTTACTCACTTGTCTGACTTCCGCGGTTCGATATTAAGTCAACACAGCATTTTGTCCTCAGCAAGTAATACTTTTGTGTGGCTCCAAACTACTTATCGACATTGCTATAATAACTTAACGGCTAAGCGGTTAATAATAACAATTTTTAAATATTTTGTTCTTTTTTAAAAACTCAAAATTTACAAATGTTAATCTCGACATTTTGCAACGATAGAAAAGACAAGAGAAAAAAACCGCTAAAAAAAAATTTGGGGTTTCCACGGAGAGTCGAACCCTGGTCTCTGGCGTCGTGGTCCAGCGTATTTCCAGAGGGCTACGTTAATCAACAAATTTCCATAACAATAAGCGTTACACGATAGACTACTTAATTTACCCTCGAAATCCATCGGAAGTACAGATAGCTGAAGTAGTACGGGGCAGTCATTTAGGACTAGGATACGACTGTTCCCTCCCTCTTTGACTACTACGCTGATTGTGTACTACCCGATAGCGCGGATAAGGCCGAAATCTTTGTCCTATACGTAACATACGGTGACTCAGCATTTAAGTCTGGGAGTATGGTCGATTTTTAGTGTTTTGCATAGAATTTCCTTAGTGCGCGCGGGTTCGAGTCCCTGTCCGGTGAAGCCGAATTTTTTTTTTCGGTTCTGGGTTTTATTTCTTTGGTAAAGTTTATCTTTATATGATTTTTTTTGTCTTTGACATTCTATTTTTTTGGTAAAATTTAATTTTAAAAGAAATTATTCTTTTTATTTTTGTTTCTGTTTTTTTTTTCGGTAAAGTTTATTTTTACTTGATTTTATTAATTTTCTATTTTAGTTTCTGTTTTTTTTTTCCGATAGAGTTTCGACTATTTTAGGAATCCTGGGTTTTTCCGAACGCGCGAGCGAGAGGTATTATGGTTAATCACGCGGAACTACTCATACCCGACATGCAGCGCATATCCCGTTTTATGTAGTTTTGCTTACATTCTTTTGCCACTCTTTTTGCCACCTCGTCGTCGTGAAATCGCATCTCACCCCTGGGTTCTTTCAGAAGAAGAATCGCTTCTGCGATTTTGTTCTTCACACCTTAAAGTTATTCACTTCAACGACTAAGTATCAACTAGTAGTTGGTTTAACCAATGAAGTGCCGTCGTATATTTTTGCATGGTGATTTTAAAGAAAATGTGGTGTAGAGTCAAACAATTATATAACACAACTTTTAACTTTATTTATAACGATATGTAACAAGATCAAGAACAGTGTAACAACTCAAAAGATGCAAAAACATTTTATTTATATTAGTTGTTCATATTAAGTTATGGGAGGTTTTATGGAATCTTTTTCTGACGTCAAAATCTGTCGCGAGTGGCCGTCAAACCGTCATTTTACTTGCTCAAACTTCAATTTTAGATCGGTGAAGTCTAAATATCTGTCAAATATACCAAATATAAGTTACTTATAAACAAACAAACAAATGTCATCTAGTTGCTTGAAGAAAAACTAACAGACTTTGAAAGTTAGGCTCGAACATTTTGTAGATACGTCACACGTAAAACCTCCCATATGAACAACTAAGCTTAAGACTCTTATATCTTAAATATAAAATGTTTTTGTCCAAAATGAACAAGAAAATACAAGCGGTTTATGCTTAGTGGTTGGTCAGGTCTTCGTGTAGCTGGACAAAAGTCCTGGCTATTGTTCTATTGTCATTCTATGTATTGTTTTTACCTCAAACTACAATAACAAAGTGACGACTTTCCCTATTGCTATGCCAATGTCACGAGGAATCCAAAAATGTACGCTGTCGTTACACATACATGGCCAGCTTTCGCGGACATTGAGCCCGCGATGAAGCAGCGGTCTCCCCCAATCGAATAATCAAAATGGCGAATACAAATACAAAGGCTTGACTGCGAAGCGATCAAATCAAGGCAAATAAAAGTCTACGTTCTGAAGAAAATTAATTTGCCGTGGTAGAATAGCATTCCACTACTCCTTATACTTTGTTCTGGCTAATAAAAATTACAAAAATATAATTTCCTATGTTTACTTTTTTAAATATTCGATGGCCTGTATATCGTACATAAGCTTACTGCCTCTGTAAATTTGGATAGAAACATGCGAAAGTGCGAAGTTCCAAGTCTAATTGTCGAATTTTTTTCAATTTGCCGTGGTGGATATATAAATTACCATTCGCAAAAGCATGTCCAGATTGGAAATAATACCATGTTTATTTGAGCGCTTGAAAATGCTCCATTATCACAAAATGAGAACACCAAATGTCCGCTTCCGGTGGACGAAGAATAGTGAAGTGAAGTTGAAGTCGAAACTTTACCGAAAATCATCATGTTTGGCATCAAAATAAACCTTAGATATCAAGCTTTCATTTGCCGTAAAGATCCATGGGATAGCTGTTAAAGCACAGGCATACCGTCGCAAGTAAGTTAGATTTATCCAAGTCCGGGCCTGAGGCGCTTGGGCTCCCTGTGCTATTGATCAAAATCGTCGAACCGAGTTAGTATTTCGCTTCTAAAATGTTTATTCGATAATATTGAGCTCTAAATATACCTAACACATACAGTTTGGTAGTTGTTTTCAATCCGAATGGTGTTTAATTCACTAAAGGAGCCTTATTGAACGTGTTTTGGAGCGAATTTGACTGATACTCAAGGTATATTTTCCAAATGAAAGTCGTTGCGTGACTTCCGGCTCAGGATGACCGGAATAGCTGGCCATGTGTACGGGCGAACATGTGATGTACACGTGATACATGCGATGTACACGTGATCTGCTGTCA